>JAZHYW010055768.1:0-91787 GCA_037355805.1 Ixodes ricinus | reverse complement strand
TCGAGCGCCGCTATACACGAACTCATCTCTGTTACGTCACGGCGCGGTGGTGGCGCGTCGGTCGCACTTCCGGTCCGGGGCTGTGGGCGGAAGGGCCATAGCCAGACGTGTATTCCTGCGTTGTTTTGAAAGGAACCAGACAAAAACCTGCCTTCTCGTCAAAATGCCGCGACTGGGGCTGTACCAAAAGTGTCGAGAAAGGTTTGAAGGTCAGTTTTCATGTGCTCGGTTCGTCCGATAACGTGGATATGTGCCGTGAGAAGGGGAAACGAGACGCCGTCGGACCACGATTGCTTGGGCGGGAAGCACTTTGGGTTGAATTCACGGATACTTGTGGTCGTCAGATTTATTTGTTTTGTTCCAACATAAACGCCGGAAAACCGTCAAGTTGTACGGACCACCTGCGGACTACGTTCAGTGCGTCTTCAAGTTCAAACGGCCGCCTGATCGTTCGAACTGTCGTCTGCTCTTTCAAACGTTTCTGCTTGTCGTCTGCTCTTTTAGAGGACACCGGCCCGTAGACCAAACATGGGCCCGGTACTTGCGATAAGAAGTAAGTGCAGGCCTCAAAGGACTTAAGGTTGAAGGTTGGTAAGCAGGCTCGATGTAAACAGTAGATATAAGGAGATGTTGATCATTGTTACCAGTGGCCATCACCGACTTGTTATGCCTGATTCACTCGGTCCGATTCTGCTTGCGATTTTCAGTATCGACGTCGACCATCTCAGCTACGGTTCACGCTTTTGCAGCCCGAGCGACGTCGCTACTGAAAACTGCGAGCGAAATCTCATCATGTGAATCAGGCTTTAGAGTACATTCCGCGGCGTCCACGCGGAATGAATCGCCGCATGTCAGATTATTCACGCGAAGTTTTGCGGTGTAACGAGCCTCGGTAATTTCGCTGACGCCGCTCAAGTAGTCAGACATTGCCAGGAAGACGTAAAATCAACAATTCCAACGCGAAAAAGAGCGCGGGGACTCACACCGACGCCGACAACATCGCATTTCAATGGTTTGTTTATGGGCGACGGCGAGCTTGTTGCCCACACCCCCATCGCGCATGCGCGGCGCCGGTGGCGTCCGCTAGGGGCGCTCCGGGCGCTCCGGTTTGTTTGTAAACATGAGTTGGTGTATAGACCTTTTCTGTGTACTCTCGTCCCCAGCCACCTAATAGGCGTATCCGGTATGGGCGACGAAAAAATAATCCAACGTTTCAACCTGCAAATAGTAAAAAAATAAAGGGGAGGCAAAACGAGAAAGTGTGCCGGTTACGCTTATATCCTAAATGCCTCTATTGGCGTGGCAAAGGCAAAACAATGTTTTCGCCCATACTGGAAGTGACGTCAATTCAAGATGGCGGCGCACTTGCAGAAAAGGTCTATAGTTTTCCGAGGGAGGGTACAAATCCAGGAGGCGACATGACAACGGACTCCGATTTTGGTATTTCAAAAAGAGGGGCCGTAGTGCGTTCACAATTGCGTTACAAAACATGTTTTACGATTGCCGTTATTAAATGTTATAGAAATGTCGCCTTCAAAGCTTCTAAATTTCTGATTTCTGAGGTCACCGATCAAAAGAAGCAAGGAGGTGAGCGGCGGGGGAGAAAAATGCCAAAAATAAAAAGGCGCGCGCGCGCGCAAGAAAATGTTTTTTTCGCGATGAGGTGTTTTTTTGCGTGTCTATGGCTACAACTTGCATCGTTTTAGACAATAAAGAAAAATACGACCTTTGGGGTGTTCATGTCGCTTTAAGTATTGCGAGAGAAGCCAACGTCGCTCTTGCGAGAGACACGACGGACGCGCCGACAATAAGGCGCAGTTCACCGCGCGCATGCGCCGTGGTGCGTTGTTGGCCGTCGTCGTGTCGTCTGCTTACAACTCGGCCGCGTCGAAACAGCGCTTACACTTATACAAAAGTAACAATCACGCACGTCTACGTGACACACACAACGTCAGAAGGTTCGAGCAGCTTCCTGCTCATCAGACTTCATTTTCAGATCAACATTTTGCGAACGCAGAGCGAAAAATGTATAATTCCGCCCCGAAACCTGTCGCTCCGCAAGGCCGCTTCATCGCGGTCGGGAAATTCAAATTCGGCACATAAACCTCTTCTCCGCCTATGAGGAGTGGGCGTCGAAATGAAAAACAAGGCCGTATTCTGGACGAGGCGACCCTGGATGCCGACTCTAGGCTTCCTGTCTCGCCAGCGACCGAGATTTGTTTTCCACAGCCTCAGAATCAAAAGTTCCTCTGCAAACGCGTAGCAACATGTGCTCCGCGGTAGATTGAACGAACGATGCTCGAAATAGTTGACTCGTTCTTTTTCTCAATCAAACGTTTAAAATAGCGCAAAAAAAAAAGAAAGCCGTTTACAACTGCCTGAAACACCGAATTAGAGCGCAGCTCTTGAGGAGGAGGGAAAGCACGGGGGGGGGTCACGTGACCTGGAGGTCACGTAACCTCGGGTGTCACGCGACCAGAAGGGTCACGTGACCTCGGGGAGGTCACATGACCTGGGGGTCACGTGACCTGGCGGGGTCACGTGAAATTGGGGGTCACGTGACCTGGGGGCCATGTGACTAGGGGGTCACGTGACCTCGAGGGGAGGTCACGTGGCCTGAGGGTCACGTGACCTGGAGGGTCACGTTACCTCACGGTTACGCCGACGGCGACGGCGACACCGACGCCGCTCAAGCCGGAAACGGGCGCCTAAGAGCTGTACTCTAAAAAAGACAAGGACACAAAGTAAACAACTAGAACAAGCGCTAACTTACAACTATTTTTACTAATACTTCTCTTTTATTTTTCTTTGTTCTTTATTGAAAAATAAAAGCGCTTTGCGGCAGCGGCGGGTAGGATTGAGGTCAAGGTGATGTAGCGCGAGGAGTGCCCCGAAAAACAGGCCTCCCATGAAACATTTTCGTTTGTGCTCGGAACACTTCACAGCCACAAGCTGCTAAAACAGGCACCTACCGGCAGCTGCGACTGCTTCTCATGGCCCGTATACACCTGCGGGATTCGCTGCGCGTGCGGATCCGAGAAGGCGGAAAAGGGGATTTCGAGAGCCGGTTGGCCAAAAAATCGACTCGCTGCTGGCGTAAAATCGGGAAATTTGGACTTGGGAGTGATGCAGGTTTTCCACCATCGACGAGTATATATCGATTTCGCCATCCGACACCGAAAATCCTCTTTCCGCCTGTGCAGATCCGCCCGCGCAGGCAATGGCGGAGTCAAGCCCACCCGTACATACGGCGACGGCCCTCGCCCAACGACGAGGGCTTTGATCAAATGAAGGAAAGTTTCATGCTTGGATTCCGTTTGACTTCAAGTCCGACCGCTGCCGACGCCCCAATCCTATGGCACCAATCAAGCAGCGTGAAAGTTGAATCGTCACGCCGATCGTTTTCGTCGTGGTTTTTTTCACCAGTTAAACCAATCAATCACTCAATCACGCACAGAAAGAAAAAAATCATGAGCCATTCCACTCTGTGAAAGTGGATGAAGGAAGATGGAAAAAATTCCTTTATATATATATATATATATATATATATATATATATATATATATATATGTCTGTGTGTGAGTGTATATGTTTACAGATTTGCTTAAAAGGAGCCATTAAAGCTACACTTATGCGGTTTGTGCGAGTGAGTTATACGCCCAGGGGGACATTTAGTGGGTGTCTAATCTTTGCGATAAGTCCACTGATAAATTAAAATTCGTTAATTGACTTTTTAATTGGTGAAAATAGACACATGGTTACAATTAGAAACTTGCTGAGCGTTATCGAAAACAACTTAATCAGTCATTTTCAGAAAGATCAGAAAGACTTTCAGCACGTGAGAAGCGTAGTAGTGCACTAAAGTTACCAATCGTGGAGCAGTTACGAGTCTAGCGGTCGCGATAAGCCGCCCGCGCAATTTTTCCGTCTCTTACCTAGCCCCAGCCTTGTACCTGCTCCACGAGTGATAACTTTAGTGCACTACTACGCTTCTCAGGCGCTGAAATTCTTTCGGAAAATTACTGATTCAGTGGTTTTTGGATAACGCTCAGCAAGTTTCTAATTGGAACCATACGTCCATTTCCACTAAATCAAAAGTTAATCAACGAATTTTAATTAATTATCCGACTTATCGCAAAGATTAGGCACCCACAAAATGTCCCCCTGGGCGTACAACTCACTCGCACAAACCGCATAAGTGTAGCTTTTGTGACTTTTTTAATATAAATCTGTAAAAAAATCTCTCTATATATATATATATACAGGGTGTTTTTTTAAGCTTAACAGATTTGTTTAAAAGAAGCCGTGAAAGTTACACTTATGCCGCTTGTGGAGGTCAGTTATACGGCCAGGGGGACATATTATAGGGGCTCAATCGTAACGATCAGTCGGCTAATTAATTAAGATTCGTTCATTAACTTTTTAATTAATGAAAATAGACATATGGTTCCAATTAGAAATTTGCTCAGCGTCATCGAAAACCCTAAATCAGTCATTTTCAGAAAGACTTTGAGCGCGTGAGAAGCGTAGTAGTGCACTGAATTTACCGCTCGTGGAGCAGGTACAAAGCTAGAGGTTGCGATAAGGCGCCCGCGCGATTTTTCCGTCTCTTATCTAGCCCCAGCCTTGTACCTGCTCCACGAGTGGTAACTTTAGTGCACTACTACGCTTCTCACGCGCTCAAAGTCTTTCTGAAAATGACTGATTTAGGGTTTTCGATGACGCTGAGCAAGTTTCTAATTGGAACCATCTGTCTATTTTTATTAATTAAAAAGTTAATTAACGAATTTTAATTAATTAGCCGCCTGATCGTTACGATTAGCCCCCTATAATGTGTCCCCCTGGCCGTATAACTCACCTCCACAAGTGGCACAAGTGTAACTTTCACGGCTTTTTTTAAACATAATCTATTAAGGTTATAAAAAAAACGACCCCGTGTATATATATATATATATATATATATATATATATATATATATATATATATATATATATATATATATATATATGCATTTACATAAGGTTTTTAAAAAACTCGCGAGAAAATGATTCTCCGACGGAGCCCCTGAAATGCACGAAGCTGAGTAACGCCAGCTACCAAGAAAAGAACTAATTTTTTTCCATTGATTTTTTTTTTAATGTTTTTATAGCGTGTAAATTGGTTAACGGTTCGTTTTGATACTTTGGTATCTAGGTCGGACCGTAGCCTACATTTTCGCAGATGCTGAGCGTTCGGTGATGCGCTGTTTATATTTGCGGTAGAAAAAGACCGGTAATTTTTTGGGGGACACGCCGTACGGAAAGGTGGCAATGTTGCCATATTCTACCAAACTAAACCCCTGTCTGTCAAAACAAAAAACAACAAACAACCAGATTAACGTGTTTTTTTGTGTTTTCCTTGTTTTTTTTTTGTAACCACCGCTCGGTGCTTGGTTTTATTGGGCACGTGTTTCAACCTTTAGAGTGTAAAGATGTAGCTTCACTGGAGTCAGAACTCCCCTCCACACAGGCATTTCAGTTCTTGAGGATTTGTATCTAGATAAACCTTTTAAAGCCCCAAAATATTAGTTATCCGATTCATTCAATGCCGTGAGATTTGGTAAGCGACTTCACTAGAGTTGTACAAGGATTTGTACACATTTTGTTAGAGCTGCTACACTTTATGTAATTTGAAAAGCCAACCTATGAGTGGTATGTTTACGTCAGTCGACTGCAAAATCAAAAAACAAAATCTGTGTTAAGTACAACCTGATGGTTATAGTTACTTAATAGAATTTACCAGGAGTTAAACGTCCGCAAAACGTCAATAATAAAAAAGCACACGCACTTGGCAACGCTAAGGCTTATTTCATCTTCATTCGCTTCCAAGTAGCACACTTCTTCGGCTCAGGCTTGGGTCAGATTGGCGCGAGCTAGAGTCAACTTGGCTCAAGACTAACCCAAGCTTGCGCCAAACTGGCCCAAGTGTGGACGGGGAAGTGTGCTTACTGCAGTACGTGATAACTTTTTGTTCACATTGTTTGACGTTAATGGCCACAAAAACACCAACTATGGCTGCTTTGTTTCTCTTTGATCAACAGATATCAAGCAAGGCTTAAGAGCAAGGATGATAGGGGAGGTTGTCTTCGCGTGTATTGTCCTCTTCCTGGTTAGATGGATCATGTAAGTACCTCTTTATCAGTTCCTTGAACCAAACTATTTATGATGCATTTTATTTGGAACAAAAACAAATTCCCTGACGCGTGGATTTTTAGATTTTTGATGCAGAAAACCTAATCTGAAGGGGCACACCATTGATTTCTAGACCGGTTTGAAATTTGCGCCAAAACGGAGCTTATTACATGTAGGAACAGGGGGCGAAATATTTTTCCGGCGATCGCATTGTTTTGGGAGTTATAACTTACAAGATAATTAAAATTACAGAAAACTAGCAAAACATCCTAAACCGTGACGTATTGGAGAAAATTGATTGATTGAAGGGTTGGAACGAAGCGGCTGGTTAATTGACTGCACTTGCGGTCGTTCGACTACGACCGACTGAGACAAGGCCAGTTTTTAAGCCTCTTGTGACGGTTTACGATCCTAGTGTTGAACGAACATTCGAAGTTTCGAATAGTAGTCTCGAATATTACACTATTCGTGATTTGCTTCGGGACGAACTGCGATATTCGTATTTTTCGAAGTGTTGAACGCGGCTGGTAAGTCCCACTGAGGGCGCTTCTTACTGAGCACTAGTGCTTTGTGGAGAAAAACCGCCCGCGGAAGTGAGCTCCGCAAGTGTTGCTTCTCCCTAGTGCAGCGTTGCTCGGCAAGAAGGGCACTCAACGGGGTAACCAGCCGCGATCAACACTTGGAAAAGTATGAGTATCGCTATTGCGTGCTTGGGAGAAAAGCACAATTTCGAAACACGATGGTGCACGCGGCGTCTGTTGTATTTAAAAAGAAACGAAAACTTTGGGAATGTTGATACATTGTGGAAAGATTTGGAAAATTAAGCTACGGCTCTTGTGTAAGGGCATATGTTAGGCAGATATCTCCTGACAACGTTCTTTTTAAAGCATGACATGCTTTCTAACGCTACCCCAATCCCAAAATTTTTTCCGTCCGTCCGCCTGTTCGTGCTTTTTCCGCTAAATTTAAGGGGGATATTGCTGTCACGTGACGTCACCTGACGTAAGGTGACCTATAGGCTCCTTGCACTGACGTCACATCGCATACTTTTCCCCACCATGTAAAAGGAGGAGAGGAAGCTGCTTTTGTAAGAATTTTGAGTGACAGGTTAATCTTCTATCATCTTCTGGGAGGAAAATAGCGACGCCTGTGCAAATCCGGCAGGCACAAAGGAGGGTCCTGATAAGAGGGGAGCTCCTTCTTTCCATCTTCTCTGGAGGGCATCGGAAATGACGTCAAGTGCAAGAAGCCTATACCTCCATTCACTTTTTCCACTAAATTTAGCAGCGAAATATGCGTTACGGGACACACAAAGGTCCTTACCCCATTCCTCTCTCCCTTCCTTCTCCTTTTCTCCCCCCCTTTTCTCGCTCCTAGCAACACCTCCTAGATAACCCGAAGTGATGTTGCTTGCAGGGTGTTTCACAGCAGTGCTTGCATTAGAGGGCTCTAAAGATATAGTTTGCTGCCAATTCTTCTTTTCAAATTCGAGATTAAAGAATGTTTGCAGATAGAAAGATTCGTAAATCGTCTCAATTAGGTATAGCTTGGGATCTCTATTGGTTTAATCTTATGTCGAATCCTTCGTTTACTTGCCATTCCAAGGTATCATGCTTTCTCAGGTAACAATTGATAAAAATGTCTAGATTAAAATTGGCTTATAAATTAACACGTAGAAGCTTGAGGGCAACCTTCACTAGTTTAGCTGGGCTTTCGCTTAAGCGTGGTGCAACAACAGCGAAAGGCTTGGAGAGACTGTTCGATATTTGATTCGAAAATATTCGATCAAAACCACATTTCGCTCCGAACATAAACTCCCGTATTCGCAGGTGACAAAATTTTAAGCGTGCTAAAAGCACCATCTTGTAAGCATCTTACAAGATGGTGTTTTTAAGACGCTTAAGAGGAGAGATGCTACCCGTTTAACTGTGTCAGCATAAAATAAAACTTCGGTTTTGTTTGCTTCCGTTCAGTGCAAATAAATAATTATTGTGGCACTGACACGATACAAAAAAGGAAATGCGGAAGTATCTTCAAAAGTAATTGAAATACATTTATAACATTTTGAAGCAACCCGAGACTGGAGAATATGGAAAGTGACACCAAGAGAAGTGAAGGATATCGTTCTCTTTCTCTTTTCTTGGTGTCACCTTTCGTATTCTCCAGTCTCGGGTGGCTTTAATATCTTCAGTAGGCACCAGCTCACTTGCTCCCTTACGCTCTGTACATTTATAAGTATTTGTACTCTAATCAAGTACTCTGCAGCTAAAGTGACATGAGCAGTACTCTAAATACCTAATAAAGCAGGTATTGAGTAACTTATCTTAAAAACTTTTGTCGACTATTTTACCCAACAGTGGACTTATAAACTAATTTAAATTCCAAAAAGCAAGCACCACATCTACAACCGTGACCGGCTGGCGACAGTTTTTTTATATTTTTCATTTGAATTGGCTGCATTTGCGTTTGACTTGCGTTTGAGACCGGTTGCCCTTGTGTGTGAGATGGGTTGTATTGGCATTTGAGAACGTCTTTTAAGCCTCTAGTGACGGCTTATGACAGGCTGCGCAACAATGCGGCCATGTCGGAAACCGCCGTAAGAGGCTTTCAAACCGGAATTGTCTCGGTCGGTCGTCGTGAAGCGCGCAAGTGTATGAACGGGCATTTAGGTTCCTAACCGCCGCGCCGAGGATGGGTACGCAGCCAAAGTCCTTCCCATAAGCCCGCGCGGCGGTGCTTGCCACCAAGATCCGTCGCCATGACAGAACAGGGGCGAGGCTCCCCACTGCACTGTGTACAGCGAGTCTGTAACTGCCCGTGTGTGACAATTGTTTTTTTTTTTTGCTTTTTGCGACGAAAGCTAGAAGGTATCTCGTGTAACTTCATTACCAGCTGTCATCAGATGCAAAAAAAAAACACTCGTGTTGCTTCCGTAAACTGTAATGAACAGTTTTCGTAGGATACTTAACGGGAAAGCAGGACGAGAGCGAATGGCTTCGAAGAAGCCAGGAAACAGATTCATTGCAATGAGGGATGCCCTCACCAATGTTCCGTTATTGATTTTTTTTTACAACGTTTTTTTTTATATACATTTCGCCATTTTTTTCTTGCACGAATAAAGAAAAGTGCGTTAATTGTGGACTGATTTTCATAATTAAATAAAATGTTGCTCTTGGCCGCTGAAGACTTTATCGAGGATTGAAGAAGCTTTGTAGGTGTTTTGCTGCTTTTATCATCTCAGGTACCAACCGCCTAAGGCCACAGGGTGCGGCCGCGAGAGTCTTCGGCGCGCGCGCACATAGTTGCACGACAGCGTTCTAAGTTTTCGCAGGCTTGTCACATATACAATATTGAAGTATCTAGGAGTCTTCTACACAAGAATTAGGAGTGCTCTGCATCTCCTCAATATCCTGCGTTCAAATCCGTCGCACAGTCTTTATTTTTATATACCTACCTCGAGCGACGACGGTTCTACGAATCTTTTGTTTTCGTGAAGATTTTGATACGCACAAGAAACTGCTTTTCTTTAATGGCCTGTTCTTGGTACTTGCTGAAACAAACGACTGTTTTCACATTCACATTGACATTCACAAATATTTGCCTAAACAGATATCGGTGAATGTCAATTCCCCAAATTAATCGGTACTGCATTAACCTTCAATCTAAATGATTTCTGTTTCATGGCGGGTCGATACTATCTATCCTGAAGTACAAATGACGCCAACTCTGCCTGCCATTACATTAGACAGTGATACACTTCATATCGCCTACATGAAAAACATTCTGGCGACTCTTGCGAACGCTGCCATTCACAAAATCGTTCTTCCTATAGGAGAACGCCGTCACTATGCCTGCGTTTTGTACACACAGTAGCGCCACCAGACGTTCGCGCTGTCTTTGACCGGATCAAACTAAATTAGGACGCGCTTCTATTTCGTGGGTACTACTATGCTTGTTCCTCGGATAGCCCGAACCTACAAATGAGGTAGCAGCATAAAATGTGCAGATGCTCAAAAATCGTCGGAGGGCCCCTTTAGCGTATAGTGCCAGATTTAGCCGCACCACTTGACGCCGTTCAAGTTGGATTGGTTTAAGAATTGCCGTGCATCATACTCTCGATGTTGACGATGTGTCTGCTTTGTCAATAAACGAAATCACTACAGCTCGGAAGCTCTGTCACCAACATACCCTCGTCATGCTCAGGCGGATATTTCAGACTTTTTGTTTAGGTAGAAGCATTATTGTTACGGCCTTCCCGTTCCACCAGCTATTGGTTCCCTATTGTCGCTCCGCAAACAATCAGATTACGTCCTTAGATCATAGGAATGTCTAAGATCCAATCACGAAACGAGGAGCCTATGATTATCCTAGGCTACACCCGCGTTTTCCGAGATGGCAGTGAACTGTTCTCAGGGCGATCCGCGGAAGAGCAACAGGATTCTTGGCAGAGCGCCTCCTTTATTCTTCAATAGGCGACCCTAACGAGTTTCCTTTTCTATCTATCTAGGCAAAGACGGCAGCATTTCAGCTTCTTCAAAATCTTGGGTATTCCCGGTCCCCAACCGAGCATCTTTCTCGGCAACATGATGGAGTTGTACAAAAAGGTAAACAATTTTGACGCACCATGACCGAAGGAGGGTCACAGAGGCGAGCTCGATTTTGGCTTTGTTTAGACAATACAGAGTAGCTTTAGTCAATGCTTTAGTAAAATGCATCCCATTTTGTTTTGCTAATCACGAAATAACATGTCAGACAATTCAGGCCATGCGAGAGAGTTTCAATGAATGGCACGCCTAGTAACTTATACGTCTGATTCAGTGGCGAAAAGAAGTAACTTCGAGCTAAACCTCCTAGCAACATTTTCTTGCGTATCTAGTTTCAAACTAAGAAATATACCAATAATAAAGTGGCCTGCAACAAATAAACAATTGAGACAATATTTCAAAGCAATTTTGGAGGTTTGATAGTCTAGCCAGCATTTTCAAAAAAAAAACATTCCCTGGTTAACACACACAAAAAAATTGCCTTTTGTTTAAGTTTTGTCAAAATATTTGGCGGTGGAGAAAATCAGCCACATGAGTTAAGTTCCTGCTTTGAACACTTTTTCTTATGTTCTGCCCACTGAAAATGATGACATGAAAGCCTAAGTACGCACCTGATCTCGACACACCGCTGTCTCCTTACGGTATGGCGCCTGGAACGCGTATCCAACTGGTGTGTTAACCGCGTCCAAAAAAGTGGTCCCTCGGTTTCCGCCTGGTAACGTCATAAACGTGATCATGCTGTCGCCGGTCGTGACCCTGGCGGTGTCCCAGCAACCAGTAGGTGGATGTAGCCGATGCCTGTTCTGGTCTAGGTCGCGCTCTGGTGTGACAGTCCACGGAAGTTTCGGCATCCAGAGGTTGGGACGCCGTGACGACAGCGGCACTCGCGTTCGCTCGTGCTTTTCGCCAGCATTTCTACGACCAACCGCCAGGATCGCGACATCCAACAGCATGACACTCCGGTTTCTGTGAAGTCATTTGTTGCCACTTCGAGACCACATTTTGATGTATGGGCAGAATAGGACGCTAAACACACCAGTCGGAGACGCACTCCAGGCACCATACCTTCGGCACAATAGAGCTTGTCTGCTACAGTCACCAAATGTCAATAGACGCAGACGCGAACGCAGCGTCTAATAATGATGATAATGATGACGATGATGATGATGATGATGATGATGATGTTGCGGCTCTTTCTCTTTGGAACGGGCGGGCTCGAACTGGGTTCGTGCCCAAGTCTGGGGCGCTAGCCAGCCACATCCGCGCAATCTCCCATATGCTGCACGCTGCCATCGCGGCAACGTTAGCTTGGTCTTCATGCCAGGCTTCCAAGCAGACCCGACTTTGGCTACGTTCCAAATCTTACCCGAGTAACCCGTCTCCTACGTCAGCGGGTAAACGATCCGCGACTCGATTTTGAAACGGCCAGGATTATCACTTGGATACATACGCGGATTGGCTTCGTCTCGGACTACGCCAGAAAGGAAACATAGCAGCGATGGTGGCAAATAGGCCTCCTGCGCTCAATCTCTGAAAAAAACTGTGGCGCCCTCGTTTCAGGTAGTACAAGCTCAGCTGGTTGGGCCTCACTACTCATGGCAGGTTGGTCGAGCTTTTTCTTTCCGTGTGTTGCTGAAGAATGGAAAAAGCCCTTTGGACGTCCGAAATCGGCTAGATTGAACGCCGCCAAACAATCGAAAGTGCCAGATTCATGCCACCACCACGGGTGAGCGCCTTCAGAGCGCGCGACACTAGAGCGCCAACGTTAGAGCGCACGACTCGAGGGCGCTGCGACAGTAGCGCGCTTGACATTGGAGCGCACGACACGAGAGCGCTGCGATAGTAGCGCGCTTGACATTGGAGCGCACGACACAGAGGGCGCTGCGACAGTAGCGCGCTTGACATGTGGAGCACACGACACGACAGCGCTGCGACAATAGCGCGCTTGACATTGGAGCGCACGACACGAGGGCGCTGCGACAGTGGCGCGCTTGACATTGGAGCGCACGACACGAGAGCGCTGCGACAATAGCGCGCTTGACATTGGAGCGCACGACACGGGGGCGCTGCGACAGTAGCGCGCTTGACATTGGAGCGCTCGGCACGAGGCGCGCTGCGACGGTAGCGCGCTTGACATTCGAGCGCACGACACGAGAGCGCTGCGACAGTAGCGCGCTTGACATTGGAGCACACGACACGAGAGCGCTGCGACAATAGCGCGCTTGACATTGGAGCGCACGACACGAGGGCGCTGCGACAGTAGCGCGCTCTGACATTGGAGCGCTCGACACGAGGGCGCTGCGACAGTAGCGCGCTTGACATTCGAGCGCACGACACGAGAGCGCTGCGACAGTAGCGCGCTTGACATTGGAGCGCACGACACGAGGGCGCTGCGACAGTAGCGCGCTTGACATTGGAGCGCACGACACGAGAGCGCTGCGACAGTAGCGCGCTTGACATTGGAGCGCACGACACGAGGGCGCTGCGACAGTAGCGCGCTTGACATTGGAGCGCACGACACGAGAGCGCTGCGACAGTAGCGCGCTTGACATTGGAGCGCACGACACGAGAGCGCTGCGACAGTAGCGCGCTTGACATTGGAGCGCACGACACGAGAGCGCTGCGACAGTAGCGCGCTTGACATTGGAGCGCACGACACGAGAGCGCTGCGACAGTAGCGCGCTTGACATTGGAGCGCACGACACGAGGGCGCTGCGACGGTAACGCGCTTGACGGTGGAGCGCACGACACGAGGGCGCTGCGACAGTAGCACGCTTGACATTGGAGCGCACGACACGAGGGCGCTGCGACAGTAGCGCGCTTGACATTGAAGCGCACGACACGAGACGCTGCGACGGTACGCGCTTGACATTGGAGCGCACGACACGAGCGCTGCGACAGTAGCACGCTTGACATTGGAGCGCACGACACGAGGGCGCTGCGACAGTAGCGCGCTTGACATTGAAGCGCACGACACGAGAGCGCTGCGACAGTAGCGCGCTTGACATTGGAGCGCACGACACGAGGGCGCTGCGACAGTAGCACGCTTGACGATTGGAGCGCACGACACGAGGACGCTGCGACAGTAGCGCGCTTGACATTGGAGCGCACAACACGAGAGCGCTGCGACAGTAGCACGCTTGACGATTGGAGCGCACGACACGAGAGCGCTGCGACAGTAGCGCGCTTGACATTGAGCGCACAACACGAGAGCGCTGCGACAGTGGCGCGCTATGACGATGGAGCGCACGACACGAGGGCGCTGCGCCAGTAGCGCGTTGCATTGAACGCACTGCGAGAGCGCTGCGACAGTAGCACGCTTGACATTGGAGCGCACGACATTGAGGGCGCTGTGACGGCAGCGCTGACATTGAAGCGCACGACACGAGGACGCTGCGACAGTAGCGCGCTTGACGATTGGAGCGCACAACACGAGAGCGCTGCGACAGTAGCACGCTTGACATTGGAGCGCACGACACAGGAAGCGCTGCGACAGTAGCGCGCTTGACATTGAAGCGCACAACACGAGAGCGCTGCGACAGTAGCGCGCTTGACATTGGAGCGCACGACGCGAGGGCGCTGCGACAGTAGCGCGCTTCGACATTGGAGCGCACGACACGAGGGCGCTGCGACAGTAGCGCGCTTGACATTGAAGCGCACGACACGAGGGCGCTGCGACAGTAGCGCGCTTGACATTGGAGCGCACAACACGAGAGCGCTGCGACAGTAGCGCGCTTGACATTGGAGCGCACGACACGAGGGCGCTGCGACAGTAGCGCGCTTGACATTGAGCGCACAACACGAGAGCGCTGCGACAGTAGCGCGCTTGACGATTGGAGCGCACGACACGAGGGCGCTGCGACAGTAGCGCGCTTGACATTGGAGCGCACAACACGAGAGCGCTGCGACAGTAGCGCGCTTGACATTGAAGCGCACGACACGAGGGCGCTGCGACAGTAGCGCGCTTGACATTGGAGCGCACAACACGAGAGCGCTGCGACAGAGCGCTTGACGATTGAGCGCACGACACGAGGGCGCTGCGACAGTAGCGCGCTTGACATTGGAGCGCACAACACGCAGAGCGCTGCGACAGTAGCGCGCCTGACATTGAAGCGCACAACACGAGAGCGCTGCGACAGTAGCGCGCTTGACATTGGAGCGCACAACACGAGAGCGCTGCGACAGTAGCACGCTTGACATTGGAGCGCACGACACGAGGACGCTGCGACAGTAGCGCGCTTGACATTGAGCGCGCAACACGAGAGCGCTGCGACAGTAGCACGCTTGACATTGGAGCGCACGACACGAGGGCGCTGCGACAGTAGCGCGCTTGACATTGAAGCGCACAACACGAGAGCGCTGCGACAGTAGCGCGCTTGACATTGGAGCGCACGACACGAGGGCGCTGCGACAGTAGCGCGCTTGACATTGGAGCGCACTACACGAAGGGCGCTGCGATAGTAGCGCGCTTGACATTGGAGCGCACGACACGAGAGCGCTGCGACAGTAGCGCGCTTGACATTGAAGCGCACGACACGAGGGCGCTGCGACAGTAGCGCGCTTGACATTGGAGCGCACGACACGAGGGCGCTGCTGACAGTAGCGCGCTTTACATTGGAGCGCACGACACGAGAGCCCATGACCAGTTGAGCGCGTGACACGAGATCGCGACGGAGGCCAGTTGAGCGAACACCGCAAAATGTGTGATGTACCTGCGGCTCCGAAAGACAGAACAAAATTGTGTGACTTATGGGATCGGAGCCTTGGTGATTTTTGATTGATTGAATATGCCTTAAATAAAGAAATAAAAATAAAACGGGTACGACCCTTTCTAAGAAATCAAGCCATTCTTCTGGGGTTAAACAAGAACATACACGATCAAAAACGTAGCATCAACGGAAAGCAAAGTGCGGACAAGAGCGTTCTAAATATGAACCGAAACAAAACTTCCACCCAAGTTTCCAATGTTAAAGTTATATTGATTGCTAGATTTCGAAGGATGAGCTTTTCCTCGCACCCGTCGGTTTTCCGGTGAACTTCTTTCCGCTGCCCATTTTCAACAGGGTGGCGGATACAAAAGTTGAATTAAACACCGAGACTTTTTTACGCAGTCTCGGGTCAACCATATACCGTGCCCATACATGTTTCACACGGAGAAGCTTTGCTAGCAGAATCCAGACTGATTGAAATGCAAGATTTTTCTGGAGCAGAATGTTTGTGGAAGCTTTCAGACTACTGTGCCTGCCGCACCGGTTGCTGTCGGTCTCGCCCCAGCGCTTTACCCTCTGCTAGGCTAACATCAACGCATAATTCCTTTTCATTGTCGGCACAGATTCCCAGATTAAGTGTTGAGTACAATTGTCATTTCTGACAATATGAATGGTTGGCGTATGGCACTTCGCACGAGAGCTCCTTTCCCGAAATTGATCTTGAAAACCCCAGAATACGGGGAAGCATGCTACATGTTGCTTCTTTCCTTTTGAACGTTTTAAAATAATTTAAAATAAAAATGAGTGAGGTCAGTGGTCAGCTTTATCAATTAGAGTAAAAAAACTAATGAAGCTATAGGTCAGCTGCAATGTTTTTTTCTGTGGAAATGGACGCTACAAATATTCAGTCTTTTTTTTTTCTGCTTTCCGCTTTTTGTAACACTCTGATTTGTCACACGCGAAAATTTCGTCGACTCATTCGCAATGTCCTTGCTGAATGCCGCGGCATAAATCCCCGCCAAGTTCACATAAAACACGTGATGTCTGAACAAGTGGTCGGTCGGGTCGGGCCACTCGCGCTGGACTGGTTCGTGCGCTCTCCTGGCACTCTAATGACACGCGCGCTAATGTCGCTGCGCTCTCGAGTCGCGCGCGCTAACGTCGCGCGCTCTAACGTCGCGGCGCTCTCGTATCGCGCGCGGTAACGTCGTGGAACTGTACTGTTGGTACTCTAATGTCGGCGCTCTTATGTCGTGCAGAGCCGTATATGTAGAGAGTTTGGCCATTCGTTGGGAAGTATAGAAGACAAATGAGGAGGCACCATTGGCCGAAAGCGGGCTGGGCGTGTTCCAGGGCGTCTTCAGAAATTCGAATGTGACCAACCAGAAGCCGGAAATAATACCCTGGCGGTGGTCGCGAGAAACAAACCTGATAAGTGCATCGGAGTAACTCTCGGTGACTGAAAATATGGTACACGTGATGTTTCAATCACGCTCATCCAAAATGATGGTGGAAGAGTGCGACTAGCGGAACGATCGACATAATCCTTACGCCAAGCGCCGAGGGCCGGGAATCTGCCGTCCGAGCGGTCACACACTGTCCGAGCAAAACAGAGTTGAGCGGCGCATTCGTTTCTTACATCTTTCTGCATGATCATGATCGAAACATCACGTGCACCCTATTTTCAACCACGAAGAGTTACTACACTTCACTCTTACGCGCTTATTAAAACCATATACGAACATATACCTTTGATCAGAACTGTTTCTCGCTACCACCGCTAGGGGATTCTTTTCGGTTTCTGGTTGGTCAAGAGAGCATGCCAAGCCCTCTTTCCGAGTCTGGTGCCCGCCCTGGCTCTGCCCGCGCCTCCCATTGAACAAACTCTCTCTATAGACCAACAAGCGGCCCTGACGTCATGCAGCTGCGGTGGCGCTGTCGACGGCACTGCGCATGCGCAGACGCTTCACTTCACGGAAATTCGGTTTCTGCGCACGCGAAGTGAACACACCTGGTGTGGGCAAACGCGGGCTTGTTTGTAAACAGCGTGTCGGTCTATACACGGCTCTGGTGTCGTGCGCTCTAGTGTTCTACAGCCCACCACCACTACGGCACGCGTCTCTTATATCTGGGTGGTGACGTCAGAACATCTGGTTTCTCGACGGTTTTTTCTTTTCTTTTTTCTTTGGAACGCATGAAAGGGCGTCTTTTGGCTCAGGCTTCTAGCGTCTTAACTTTGACCTGTGCTTCGACGTCGTTCGAATTTTTATTGTTCCTTTGTGTTCTCCTCGTGATATCGCTTTCCGCACAAGAGCATTCACCTTTCTGCTGGTTTTGCACAGTTTGAGACGCCAAAACTACAGTCTCTGCATGTTGCCAGAGTACCAAATTGACCTTTCCCGATAAGGGTTCTGCGCACGCGTGAGCGCCCGATGCCAAGCGGCGGAAGTCGGCACAAAAAATCGAGGAAATTTGGAAGGAGGCTGTGGATCAGCGAGTAGAACACGTAATTGCAGCATATATATAATTGTGTTACACAAAAAAAGAAAGCGGACGGAAAGAAAAACACGACGTTTGGGTGGACGCCACGGGTGCCCCTCTTTAAAGTCGCGTTAGGCACGCGCCGCAGCTCAGAGAGCGAAGAAACTGGTAGCGTAGCTCCCATTATTGATTGGTAGCGCAGGTAGGTCAGTCCCTCGATTTTTAGTTCGTGCAGCCACCGCCTGGTGCCGTCGGTATGTGGAAACGGTCCATTCCATTCAGTTCGCTTACGGAAAGTCAATACCACTTAATCCAGTTCTAATTGGCTGGTTTAGCCCGAGGCGGATGTTATCAGTCGGCCATTTTGTGGATCGGCCCAAAACAACAAAAATACTTATATAAGACGTTTCCGCGTTACCATAGCTGCGGTGGGTACACACAGGTGGGAGCTCTGGGCGTTGATGAGTTAGGACCGAACAAAAATGCGTTGATTTCCCTAGATTTTTTGTTTTGTTTTTTAATATAAGTAGTTGTTATTTTAGTTCGCCGAAGTAGACTGCCGGCTCGTTCGCCCGCTCCGGTTGCGCTGGTACTGCGCTTCAAACGTAAATGTACCCTAGAGGTTCAACTGGCGCCAGTGTCTATGTGACTTCCGAGAGGCAAATTGTCCCCGTAAGTGTGACGTCACCACTCCAAACAAGCCGTTGCTAGGGGCGTTGTAATGGACAAACACATGAGACTGGATTTCGCTCCGAAAGAACGATGGGTCGAAAATCGGACGCGAAGTTTGAACGTCCAAAAACAAAATTACGGGAGTACACTTAGGACTGCTTACGTGTAAGAATGCGAAAGCATTCCCACACGCAGATCATTCGTACAAGCAGCGCGCCCCACTGTCCTCCGCAGAGGCCGGCCGGGCGACGCGACATGGCTGAAAGCAGAGCGCAGACAAGGCCTCCGAGATCCCGAAGCGCGCGCTTCGGGATCTCGGAGGCCATGACGTAGAACACGTGATACAGTAGTGCACCGAGAGAGGGAGCAGCAATTTCCCGCTCCTTCTCCCTCCCTCCCCCCCTTCCCGCCACTCCTGAGCACGAGACCCTAGAATGGAGGAGAGAGCGGCAGCCGCGCGCGCGCCACCCTCTCCCTTTAACCGGCGCACGGGCCGCAGCGCCAGGAACAGGGCTTCTCTGTGGGGTGGTGTTCCTAGGAACTATAACGCGTTGAAGCCAATGGCTCTTTAGGTGCCGTTTCATTCATCCAATGGAAAAATGAGAAAGTGGAAATTGAGGTGCCGTTTTTCGCGGTTACCGGCGCGAAAAACCATCCGCGTTGCCACGGTAATGCCATGGCAACGCGTATGTTTGCTTCACGTTTTCATGGCGCCATACGTCAACTGTGTTTCCTAATCATAATGAAAATCACCCGAGACTGTGGTAAAAGATGGGGAGGTAACTTTGTAAAAGAACAAAATTGCACAAGGAATGGATCGTCTCGAGAGGATGATAATGAGAAGACATTTCGTGGCCACGCCTACTTCCGTTACACTTCCGCTGCATGTATGGAGAATACGTGACGCCAACTCCTGCCCATTATAACCTCCTTGCTGAAACATTCAGGGAGTGTCTACATCCACGCGCGGGGATGTAGCCGCGCCAGGAGGAGATAAGGCTCCATCCACGCACTACGTCACTTCCGGCGCACTACGATCAACTTCCGGTCTTGCTTCCCATTGTTTTTTCATCTGCTCGGCGGCCATTGCACCTTGCGTTCCTGCCGTGCGCGGACCACTGTCTACTATGCCTGCCTGGTCTTCCGCAAGCAAGTTTGACTTTCTCTGAAGCGTTTTTCTTTTTCCTGTTTTCTCGGGCAAGGAGTTTGGCCGTTTGAGTATTAGCATGGTCGCGCTTCTGATATGCCTCAAGTTTTGGTTGCCGGGGATTCGACGGTGAAATACTTGTCCTAGTATTTCCCATCGAATAACCGGGTGGCTGTCGAAGTGCGGGCGTTTAGTGGCATTAGGATCGAGGCTTTGTTTTCCAAGGTGTCTGACACCCTGCTCGATTTTGGCACAAACAACACCAGCGTTTGTGCCAGCGCGTACGCTGGTAAGTATCGTCGGCTGGCCGCTCAGATCTTGGAACGCAATCGACGATGCAGATCGCCTTTTCTCCCGTCCTTCCGAGGCGGGAGAGCAGGTTCTCTTCGATGGAGTGTCAGCGTAGTCGAGAGTGCCGAGATCCAGGCGTTGAATGATCGGCACAGAGACGTGAACTGGCTCCTGCAGGAGTTCTGCCGCAAGAAGGGCTTCGTGTTCATCGGTGATCTCGTGGACGAGTCGTATCTGTGCATCGGCTACTGTTTTATTTGTCATGGAATAAACTGTTTCTGGAATATTTTACCCAGTTTTCTCGATTGAATGCTCTCAGTATGTTTGTTATTAATGGGACTAATGCATGTTTTCCCTTCTCTCACAATCTTTGTGTGATTGTGAGCGTGCGCGCAAGTCAAGAACGTACGGAGCGGTGGGCACGCACTTGTCCCCTTTGATACACATAAGCTCACATTAAAACGCTTCGAACCAAGCCAACCACACACACGACGAAGCCTCTCCGCCTCGCCTCAGCAGCGATGCACCACATGGGCGAAGGCCCCGGAGGCCGCACCACATAGCTGCACGCCCGCACGCCGCCCACACGTATGTGTGATTCCTGGACGACATAACTATAAAGATATATATTTGTACTATTTTTATCACACATGATATTTGCTATTAGTCTTAGAAAACAGAAAACAATTGATGAATTGTCTAAACATTTGGTAAGGTCACGTGACATATTAACTTTAAAACAACAATGAAATGTAACCTCTTTATTTTTATATCCTATATTTACTTATAAGAAAGCACAATATGTACATAAAAACAAATTATCTCCTTATATTATAAGTCACGTGACCTTTTGCGTGGATGGAGCCTTATCTCCTCCCGACTTGGCTACGTCCCCGCGCGTGGATGTAGCCTCGGCCGTATTCAGGGACTCTACCCAAAACAAGTCATGACGAGTCCCCTTTCGCAGCGCCCCTGGACAACGAAGGAGGCCTACAGCAGGCGATATCGTTTGACCGTGTATAAAGCACTCGAAAAGTCGATAATATTAGCACTCCAAAGTTTTTTTGTTTTTTTTGACAGTAACGACGCGGTGTTTCTTAGGTGGCTACACCAGCTCCCTTTGGCCACCTTCCTTTTGGTTGTATATTGAGATCAAAATTACTTATTCCTTTCAGATAAACATCCAACATTTTGTTCTGAATAATCAGCGCACTCGCTGCAAGTCTAGTCCAGGTGTCCCAAACACATCCGTTCCACGCATCGTAATTTTCACCGATTACGTTCTCCGGAAATTCCTTCAACACTGTGTAGCGGTACAGCGCATGGGGTTTTCTCAACAGTGATGCGTAACTTACGTTCGCTTTGACCCGAATATGATTATAAAATCACAGAGAGAACATAAAAACCGTTATATTTCTTGGAAAGAGAGATGTGGTGGGGTTGTTGACTGGTTATTTACATTAAATCTTCGAAGCCTTCACTGCTTTACAAGAAGTTTTCTCTCATTACACACACTCTGGGGAAAAAAAGAAGAAACAAAAAACAACGTCGACAGCATCTACTGCGTTCAAATATTTTCAGCCTTGAGCGTTAGAATACGAGTTCCCTCCAACGACGGGGACGGGGATGCGGAGAAGCTCCTGTATACGCTCGCATTCTGGTAACAACAAGCACACCTTCCTGCGGAAGGTTCACAAGCTGGATGTGGTGCACAGTCAGTTCAAACGTTGAAAACAGCAAACCGCAATAACCACACATAAATGGCTGCACCTCATTCTCTGTCATGTCGGCGACTGCCACCAAAGCCAACGGGGCAAACAAGCTCTGACGGCAGTGGGCGCAGAATGCAGACGATGAGCAGACAGCGAAGAGATCACGTCACGTATTTACTCGATTTGTTTTGACGTTACCCACCGATCGAGGGGTAGCGTGAGTAATTACTCCGGAGTAAATAACCACGGTTGAAACGCCACGCTACGCAATCTTTACTCTGCGGAGTCGGATCGAGTAAATTTTGAAACACAGCCTTTGGATAGCATTACTGCGTTCACTTTAGCGGACGACACAAGATGGTTTTCACCGTTGCTGGCTTCAGACGCTGCGTTTGAGTGTTCGTTCATTAAGACGCTTCGTTGGTATGGCCATGCTCAATAAAGCAGACGGACTTTACCGCGTGAAAGCAGACGGTGGGGTGGCCAGGTCAGGTGGGTACTTGGGTTCTTTCGCCGTGTTTTTCAATGGGCTGTACGGAAAAAAATAGGGTTCGAAATAATGATTTGAGTCAAATGGCTGATTTTTCCAGCGTCTAATATTTTGACGCGCATTACAAAAAAAGAAACACCTTTGTTTTTTGTCCGCAATTTGAACGAAGTGGTTTGTACTAAAACATGGAACTAGACTGCCAATGTGCCTGTTCATTTTTTTTCTCTCTCTTTAATTACAGACGCCAACAGTGGCCTACCGGGAGTGGATCTACAAATACGGGAAAGTTGTTGGGTGAGTACTCCTACAGTCCCTGAAAGAATTCAATGCAATTCCTTTTATTTTTTAACAAAGAGAGGAGGCGACTGAGCACCTTGTAATGGTCTCTTGTGCACTCTTAGTCTTGTTCCACGTAAGATCCACTTAGTAAGCGAAACTTTTTTGCAACAAATTTCCGCTTATTTTATGTGGAACGGCGTTCCAGATACCCCGTAAAATGTCCGAAACCCTTTTCCCCATATTTTTATGGCGTTCTAAATGAAACGATGTTCCACTCATAAACGATTGGCCCCTAAGTGGAACAATCTCCCACTTATAAACGATTAGATTTTAAGTGGAACAATGTTCCACTTATAAACGCGTAGCTTTTATGTTAAGCGGCGTATCCTGGCATCACCCGTGGCTCTAATCAGGATATTTGGCGAAAAGGTCGACGAGGAATTCGACCACTGTGATTGGTCAGCGCAAGGTCAAGCGCAGCACTGGCCAATCATGGTCGCCGAATTCCTCGCGGACTTTTTGGCCAAGTGTACAGATCCTTTGGTGAGACGTGATGTGTCATGACGCAAATTAAAATGTCAAATACTCTTTTTTTAATGCAACACCTAGGGCACACTCTGCAGGAACAACACATCAATTTTTTGAAAAGCTCAGCTGTTTATTTAGCCAGTCGCCAGGTGCCCTGGGCCTCTTGATTGCGCCGCAGTTCACATCGTTTCTGAATCAGCCAAAGTCCTATCTTCTTTGATGACCTAGTTTACTCCAGTTTCGTATGGCCTAAGCATCAACAAAATGCCTGCGAAAGGTTATGAGAAACATTCATTCATGAGACCAAGGCAAACAGAACAGGTATAATTTAAGTCAATACTGTCATCATGCCTGCAGTGAGCAGCGTGCCTTCTGTATGAGGTACGAAAAGTGTGTCTGCGGCTTGAAATAACCTCTGAGACTGTGACAAGTTAGCAACCCAGCAGAAGGCCGCTCCTCCAACACACTCTTGCTTCCTTCCGCTGTGCTCTTGCCTGCGCTTTCGACCCAGTGTTCTCAAGAGCAGGAAAGCACGCGCACAAGGCGCAGCACCCAATAGGGTATTAAGCTATCAACGATTATACGTCATACAGGGTGATAAATATGAGTCACGCGATTTCTAAAATCCAATTTTTAAAGTGATATGTTCCATAAGCTCGAAACTCACTCCCCAACACCTATTTTATTTTCGCATGTACCGGGAAGAGACATTTTATAATAACAGGTCCCGTCCGCTCATATAACTAAAACATTGTCAGGAACCGTGCTGTGAAAATGCGTGGTTTAATCGTGTATAATAATTATGGAATAGCGCACGGCATATCTGGCTCCTGAGTTTAAATAATTCCCGCAGTTCTCTCACTCTTACTTGGATTGTTTGTGTCTTTTTGTATAGTATCCAGTTCCGCACCGCTATAATGTCCCGAGTCTCTACACAAAAAATGAACACATGATTGACGTTAAACTATCTTCACTTTCAGGTACTTTAACGGCTACAGACCAGTTCTGCTCCTTGCAAACCTCGAGGTGTTAAAAAACGTGCAAATTAGGGACTTCCAGGATTTCCTTGACAGAGCCGTGAGTATCGATGACACATTCAGCGCACCAAATCAGGTTATCTCATGGTCAATGTTTGATTCTACGCTGTTCTCAATCCTTCCGTGCCAGCTCCTGTTCCAGAACAAGCGACCGTCTAGTCCACACGACAAGAGCATCATGCAACTGATGGGGACCAGATGGAAGGAAGTGAGGAGTGTCCTCACGCCATCTTACACTTCTGCCAAACTTAGGATGGTAAACATAACGTCATCCTTAGTATAATGAAATAAACCATTTGGCCTTGTTGATCAGTTTCATAGCTTCGACGGTATGGGAACAATCCATGTCAATATCGTAGTTATTAGAAGGTTTTAGGGTAGCGGAACAAAATACGATCGATAGAAAAAATGATCCACCTTGGATCGGGCGTGTGGACCGATCGCGTGCTTTGAAACGGCTTTGAAGGAACCGCGTTTGCAGGCTGTTGCAAACGATCGGTACAACAGGTCGCGACCCCATGCAACGGAAATCTGCATCGGTCTCGTTGAGAACATACAGATTTGCGTGCGTGGGTATAGGGGGGGGGGAGGGGGGGGGAGGTTACGTATCGCAGAAACTTGAGTAAATAAAATTCGCATTTCGGAAACATAGAGAACTTAACTGAGTATAACTACTCGTGGTTTGTCTCATTTTTTTACTAAAATTAATGCTCGTCCGTGATACAAAACCTTGCGCCCCACGGCGTGTCGACACAGCCACTGCGAAGTTCTAAAATGTTCGTCTGCTAAAGAAGCAGACGAGCTTCCCGACAACACTGGAGATCGATCTTTGTGACTACGACTTGGACTTGGCTATATTCGGCGTAAACAGTTTAGAAAAACATTTTTTTGTACGGCTGTCTGCGCACTAAGAGAAGGCGCATGTTGTCGACCGGCGAATCATGGGGCCTTCGACCTTTTGTCGATGTACCACAAGGACGTCGTACGGCAGTACAGGTTTACAAAGCAGGATCTGTCCTATCTCCGACAGGCGCTGCTGACTGATAGTATTGTAGAAGGGAAAACAAAGGAGGTGTTTCCTAGCCTTTGCTCGGAATTTCACCTTTGGTTGATCGGCGCTCCGCATTCCGGAGACGCTGACAACCAACGGCTGTGTAAGGGTGTCAGGGAACGAGGAGGCTTGCCTACCCTAGAGTGCCTTCATGTGCGCTTCGCATAGAGTGATGCCAACTGCCTGTTTCCCTTTCCCACACCCTCTTCCGCCGCCATTTTGTTCCTCATTGTTTCCCCGTGCGCCGGAAAGTGGCCTTTGTGTCCATCGGTCCTCCCATCCGAGGGGCAAAAATGCTAATCCTCCCTCCGTAGGTTCCACAACGCTGCTACGAACTTGTGAGATAAGGTGCTTGTTTCCAGGAGGGTTATAAGCCCCACGGATTATCGCCGTGAACCAAAATGGCTGCTGGTTTGGCGGCGAGTGGTATTACAAAGGGTAGCATCACCTAGCAAAGCGCACATGAGAGGCTCCCTAGCCTACCCCAACCTTCTCGGCGCTTGAGTTGCTCTCGCGTAATCGTACTGCACACGTAGCAGACGATCCCAGTCGAACGCCTGCGAACCGATCGACGCGTCATTGGTCGTGCCTAACGGTTCTAACGGCGCATGATGGTAAGACCGTGGAAGACTCCCACATGCGAAGTTAGTACATGAGGACCGTTCGTACCATATCGGGTGTGCAAAAACGGGTCCCGGACACTCTCTATTGACAATTCTAGACCGAAAGGATGGTCTTCAGTCGCGCTGTCGCCAAGGTAGTCGCAGTGCCTAAATAAACTGTATTGACTGAGCATGTGCGTTCCAAGCATACTTGTAGCAAGAAAAATTATGGTTGTAGGTAAAAATCAAGAGTTACAATTAAAATACCCTATAGCTTTACTGAAGTTAAAAACTACTACGTGCTTAAAAATAAGTCATGCGTGCTGTAAGTTCACAGTGAAGTCTTCTGGTCACTACATACGCTGGTCAAACGTGCTTAAAAAAGTGGCAAAAACAAGGCGTTTTATTCTTCCTACTTGTTCAAGCCGGTGGATTTTGCATCTATTGAATATAATTGGCTTGTTGAACCTTTCGGGTTGATTTGGAAAGCAAGCACACTTAACGCTCAACATTTTCACGCGTATGTGAGAATTGGAAGCAGACTGATGTTTTTCTTGGCGCGGTTTCAGATGTCAGGCGGTGTCATTCCGACCGTGGAAGAATTGATGGGAAGGCTTCAGGAGGTGGCAGAGAAGAACGAGGAATTCGAGATCGGCCCAATGTACCAGGCGCTCACACTGGATCTCATCTCCCGCAGCGCGTTGGGCATCGACTTGAAGATCCAGCAGAATCCCAAGCATCCGTTTCTTACTAGCATCAACATGCTTTTCGGGTCCACTTTCTCTTTCATCGCTGTGCTACTTGGTAAGCTGTCAACTGAATTCAATAACACTCATGTGTGTCGCCCACAACGTGAAGGACATCATATTATTTCTTGATTGTAAAACAGAAACTCTTCGTCATTTCCTTTTTTTGTGGTTTTGTTTTTCGTTTGTTTGTTTAGGAACGTGTTTAGGAACGAAGATAAACTGAGGGAGAGGAGGCGATGAGAACTTGCTGTGGCGTCAGAACGCCGAGCTCTGATTGGAAGAACAGTGCTTATAGACGCAAAGGCTAACGGCCTTTATCTTTGTCCACTGTCCCCCTCCAATCAGAGTGAACAAAAGCGTCATTTTGCCTCCCGTGCAGGGTCTGGCGTTCAAACGCTGAACGGCAGACCATGCTCAAGGAGCACAGACACTCTTGCTTGCTCTGACTGGAACGAGTGTGAGTAGAGAGAAAGGCAGCTATCCTTTTGCGTCTAACCACTATAGACCTTTTCCGCTTACTCTCGCCCCCGACCGCCAAGTAGGCATATCCGCTATGGGCGACGAAAAAATATTAAAACGTTTCAACCTGCAAATAGCAAAAAAAATATAGGGAGAGAAAACGAGAATGGGTGACGGTTAGGCTTATGTCCCAAATGCCTTCTATCGGCGTGGCGACGGCAAAACAATGTTTTCGCCCATACTGGAAGTGACGACAATTCAAGATGGCGGCGCCCCTGAAAAAAGGATCTATATTCTTCCATACAGAGCTTGTTGCTTTCACGCCACCGCACGTTCTCGTCTCCCCCTCTTCCTGAGTTTCTCGCCCTAGAGTGTGTCTACCGTGTCGATAGTAAGAGGATTAGTACCAAAGCGTTCAACTTGAATCGTTCATGTAACGGAGCACGCTCTTGTTGTTTTCCGACTGACGACTTTCAGCGTCTTTCCCTGGACTAGAGGGTCCACTGCGAGTCCTGAACGGCTGGAGGCTTCGAAGGATTAACGGCGGAGTGCATCCTTTCAACGAGGTTCAGGACAAGTGCAAGAGCATTATTAGGCAACGACAGAAGACCGATGTCAAGGTACTAGAATTATTTGTTTTTCCAGGTATTCAGATCATGTGCATGGTGCCTGGCGCTTTAGAATGCGATGAGCATGTCCTGTTTTCTTCAACATAAAATTCGATGAGCACCGCCGTCTTTTTTTTTTGTAAATTATTTAGATGGCCTGCGATAAACGCAAAAATCTGCGGGATAAAATATATGTCTTAAAAACACCCCCGAGATAGAAGTAAAAAAAAATCTTCGAAAACAAGGAACCACACTTATACCACGTGCGCGGCAACAACTGGCGACAAACATGTTGATTACAAACCGAAAGTTGTTGGAATCGGCAAAAGGCAGCTCTTGTCATGTCAACCTACAGTTCTTAATCATTGCCCACGCAAGGCTAGACGGTAGACAACGATAATGAAAATCAGTAAGGTATCAGGACTGTGCAGTAGTGGTAATTTCCAAGCCAAAAGCAATATTCGAGGAGCACCGATAATTATAGGTGCCTTGTAGAAAGTGTGCGATACCGAGACATTTTACTAATACACTCTTTACAATACTTTATTTGCAACACGAACGAGCGGTATTAGTGCTAAAGTAAGTTCAAACATTAATTACAAGAAGATTTTCACGTATCCGCCATACTCCTTCCTCGTCATAGTACACAGAGTGTTCTCGATCGCAAAAACGACGCTAAAATGTTCTCTTATTGCGTGTGCAGCTTCCTCCGCAGAAAGACCTGTTGCAGCTGATGATCGAAGCTAAGAAGTCGAAGGTGGACGTCATGAGTGTCACATCCGAGCAGCTTACAGCAGCCGACGAAAACGAACACGAACTTAAGATTCTCACCCGTAAGCAGTCTCGATTCTTTTGCGTTTTTGTTTCGTTTTCAACCGGGTTCCCAGGGTGCATGATAAAGCTTGGTTCACACACACTGCGCGAGTCGGATCAAGTGGCGACTTCAAACGGACGGGTTGCTATGGCAAACAGCTGCGTCGGCTTCAACGAAACGGGGTAAAAACCAGTGATGGGCCGAACGTCTACCGAATCGAAAATTCGGTGTCGACTCTAAGGATAGAGCAAGCCGAATTTTGCCGAAATGTTATAAATATTCGGCAAAGATTCGGAAAAAATACAGTGTTGTCAGTCATGAAAGTGTATTTTTCATTTTTTATTCGGGCGAAAAAAGTTTGTATATGTTCTTCTTAAATGTATATTGATACAGTTATTACTAAATAAGGTGATATTTTTCAAGATAAGTGTATTGGTTTCATTTCTGTTTGTTTACTGGCAATTTTACAGCGACGTGTTGCAGAAGTGGTGTAGTAGCGAGGTTGGGTAGCAACGGCGCAGTCACGATACTCGAGTTTCGGTTTTGAGGCCGCATCAGAGCAAGCCTGCAAGCGAGTACGTTGAAATAAAGGCGGTAACACTGTTCTCACTTTCTTTGCGAGTCACCTTTCCGGGCGCGAAAAGGAATGCAACGGCTGCTGGTACTTCACCAGAAGAGATAGCTATATTATTGTAAATATGCATGTTTTCCGATTTGTGTCACTTCAGCATTGCATGAAGGTGTGCGTCCCATGTTCGCAACGTCTCGTTTTTAACTTTTAGAATGCCGGTTTCTGATGTTAGGACGCACGCGGACGTTTAGGAAGATGGGAAGAGTTAGGAATGTCGGATGTACAACGTGGAGCATGATAGCTTTGTGTTTAGTTTTATGCGGATAGATGGAAACCACGAAATAATGCTAATTAAAAGCAATATTATTTGTATCTGCACAAATTATTTGTGAGCCGAAAACAGGATTGCTATAATGGCGAGGAGTGCTTTATAGTACTTGCCAGTCAATGTTGCAATTACCTTTTTTCATCACTGGAAAGATCAAATGGAAATGACGTTATCCCGAATGCACCGCGTCATTTGTCACTTGCGCAGTTGACATGCGTCAATTCCTGGTCGATCTTCTGTTCTTGAGGCAGAAAATATTAAAGAGAACCACACTCACATAGAACTGACAAGCACACAGCTACCATGTCACCTACTCAGCTTTTCGCCGTAACCGCTGGTAGTATACTACAGTGTACGATGGTAACCGCACGACCTCACGACGTCCACTTGCAATCCAAAACCCCGTCGCGTTCTCGCGCGTGCGCAGAACGTTTGCCGAATTTTCTCCGAATCTTTGTCGAACTTTCCTTCAAAAGTTCGGCATGGGGCGAACTTTTCCGATCGAATTCTGGAAGTTCTGGCAGATTCTGCCGAACTTTCCATCACTAGTAAAAACCGGTTTTAATGGAGCCGACGCAGCTGTTGCCATAGCAACCTGTACGTCGCAAGCCGTTGTAGTGTGCACTCGGTCGAACACGACGGAAGTGTGTAAATCGTCTTTAAAGGTCCGGTCTGGGATATTTTCTTCGTATAGTTACCATACTCCGTCTCACTTGAAGTCCGGAGCTAATCGTGCAGAGCCAAAAATGCATCGTCATGGTGCACTCCGCTTTTGTTCGTTCGCCTACTCGCCGACTAAACCACTCGCGCACAGTCAATGCACCGCGATCGTGCACTTTTATCTTCGCGTGATTGGCGATTAGCCAACCAGTCATAGCGAACCCACGAGGTTGGATGGAGGGATGGATGAGGTTAAAGGGATACTACAACGAAATTTCGGCGCTCATTTTTGGTCTATATGTGTTCAAAAGAGCAGTATCACATGGAACATACCAATATCTTGTTAAAAAAGTCTCGAAACGGAATTTTAAAACGAATTAAACGATTAGCAAAGAGCACCTGGTGGATGTCGCTAACGCCTCGTTTGTAATGCTCGTCTAGGAACCTTGACAGCTAGTGACGGAAATCGTCTCGCCTCCGGCCACGACGAGAGAAGGGGGAAGGAGGAACTCCCCTCTTTCCGAGAATCCTTTTTGTGTGTCGCAGAAGTCGCTATTGTCCCCTACAAGATTATAGAAGATTAACCCGTCACTCAAAATTCGTACAAAAGCAGCCGCTTCGGTGGCTGGACCGACTAGGCCATCCTCTCGACGTCAGCCTCGCCGTAGCTTTGCTCGTTTGAGACGATTTACGTCACGAATTGCGCTGGGCCTTCTCCGAGCGCTTGCCAGAGTGGGCCGTTTATAACGAAAAATACAGCCACCAGGATCAAAATACAAACGGGCGATTGTCATTTACGGATATTGTGGATCATATTCAACCTATTTTTGAACACGACGGGAATATTTCAAATTTCGTTGAAGTATCCCTTTAATGGTTATACTCTTTGTAACGGGCGCTAAGCCGGCGCCACCTGGCATAAGTCTAAAAAGACCAACCGCAGTCAACGGGCGCCATGGCGATGCACTTTTTGGCGCCGCTTGATTGGCATCATCGAATCGGAGCGTCTCCGCTGCGGCCGGGGCCTAAAGTGCAAAAGAAGTATAACGACAATTTAACATAAATACGTAAAGCTGCAAAAGCTTCGATTGGGTGTAATCGTAAGGTGCACTTCCTGATCGATGTCACTGGTAACTGGCGGCTAAACGTGCAATCTAGTGTGCAATACACCCATCTCAATGTAGGTCAGCGTACCAGAATTTAGAATTAATCTGTCCACGGTCCCCTACACGTAAAAAATAACCCAAACCTTCCTGTTAGAGCAACCGTCTCCCAAACCGTAATATACTGTGCAATAGCCGCTCATGACAAATCGTCGTTGGTGCCATGGCATATAATAAACACGGTTCAATCAGATCCGACCTTTGTAATTGACACTCACGAGATTTTCTAGATAATTTTGATCAATCTTTACATACTGTGAGTTTTTTTGGTGTAATATTGTGGCTTTAAGATGCTGTCCAAAATTCACAGGGTCTCTTATGTTATCCCTAAGCCGACTTGAAGGCGAAAGCTAAAGCACCGATGCATTAAAGACAGACAACTGATTTACGGATTTACGGATTTACGGATTACTGAACGAAAGGTTGCTGGTTCGACGCAGCGGCATGGCGAGGGCTGCAGGCACCCGGCAGGAGCCCGCCGCGACTCCCCCCACCTCTCGCGTGGCCGGCCGCACACCCCCCCCCTCCCCCGCTCTCGCGTGGCCCGCCGCACACCCCCCCACCCCTGCCTCGTGGCCGCCGCGACACCCCCCTAAGCGCGGCGCCCGGGGCGGTCGGCCCCACCCCCCCGCCTCCCCCCCTTGTGACGCCACTGGCGAACAAGAGCGAAAATTCTAATCGGAGGAATAGTAAATTTCGCAGATGAAACGTAAACGGCTTGGCACCTTTCGTGTCGCCGGTTTTCCGTACCTTTCGTGTCCCCGACGTGTTTTCGCTCCGCAAGGAACTTTGAAGGTGGACTGAGACGATAAGACATATAATATACTATATGTGTCTCATCTTATAGGCCTTAATAAAATACTTGCCTTGTTAGTTATTTACAGGTAACTTTTTTTTTTTTTGTTTTTGTTTAGAATCACCTTCTTTTTCTTCCGTAATTTCACGAAGGTGCACTGACACGAGTTCATGATTGAAATCTTAGATCGTAACTCCTAAAATTGTTTCATTTTAGAGATAAGGTATAAACTGAATGATAACAATCAGGTATTCCAATAAACAACCACACCTTTGAAACAACCCAAAAGTAAACATAAAGTACTTTTTTATTCAGAGGGGACAAACGGGCTTAACCATTCATCCAGGACAGTTCTGGACGATGACGACATCACGCAGAACGCCTTCTTTGTTCTCGTTGCGGGGTGAGTAAAATCTCTATCCGACGGCTCTGCACAATTTTTGTTTAGAGCAAGGTAGGTCGATCGATTTCGCTAATCGATACGCAAAGATCATGTCATGTGCGCGAGAGTACGCGACCGGAAATGGATATTGATAAAGTATTTGAGAAGCAGCATATCCGCCAAAGTTTGTTCGCAGCATTGACATCTCGATGACCTGTCGCTTTCAATGCAGCTTGTTTATACTCTAAACAGTTCTTGTTTTTTGTTTATGTTTGTGCATATTTAAGGCCTTAGTAATCATGTATATTTTTTAAATAATATTTGAGCGAAGTCTTAAAAATGAGCTTTAAAAAATTATGGCAAATTGCTAGGCGATTGTGTTGCATAAGTGAAACGTCCTAGCATCCTCAAACGTTTGGCGACACTCTGACTTTCCAAACGCCAGTCGTCTACGTTGACGGCGCTCTTCATCAGATAGTTTAACGCGTACCACGTGCACACTTGATAGTTGTTCTTAGAATGAAGCGATACCGCTAATCGGGCTAATGAACCTGGCGATCTTCCAGAGCTTTCCGTACTCTCCAGTTCCTCTCCCTCGGTGCGCACAGGTGGTCGACCTTCTCTCGCCTACCTCACTCCTCCTCGCCTACCTTTCTGGTCACATGACCTCCCCGTCAAACAATCGGCATCAAGCACTTTACTCCTCTTCTCGCACCCGTCTACCAATCAGTGTCAAGCCTCGCGGCCACGATTTTATCTGGGCTTCACGAACTGCCGAACACCTAACAAAGAACGTTTCACGTTAAACACACACACACACACACACACACACACACACACACACACATACACACACACACACACGGACACGCACACGCACACGCACACGCACACACACACACACACACACACACACACACACACACACACACACACACACACACACACACACAACAGACGCTCTTTCAGAGCGATATCTTGCGTAGACAAACATAATAATGAACGAGTCGGTACCCCGAATAAATGCTGATTTACACACCTAGGTTTAAGTATGACCGAGTGCCCTCTGCTTCCTCGTGATCGCTTCCGGGAGAGAACGCACTAAGAATGCAGAGAACGCACTGGGTACGCGGGTGCAATTTATAAGGTATAGAACTGAATCTGCCTTTAACTAGACTGAAGGGTTTTGCGGTATGTGCGAGATCAAATATACGTACAATCTACGAAAAATGGTCGCTTGTAACACTGTCAAACGTTTATATTTATTTTAATCGCATAATAAAAATGATGTGGTAGGAAAAAAATTAATAAAACATACGCCAAACGGAAGTGTTCTGGGTTACCCGTTAGATGGCGCTAGATGGCTCTCTCGTTGTTAAAGAGCCTAGATTGTTGAGAGGTTTCATCTCACACTATGGGGAACGTTTGCAATTTAATGGCGGACGCATCCTGCGGAGAATAATTGCAAATGCGCATGCGCTGCTTTGTCAGCCGGCAAGGAGGAAAGCAGGCGGAGAGGCAAAGGCGTTTGCAGACGACCAACGTTTTCAGCACATCCTCGCGGCTCGTATTGCAAATGCGGCCCATTTTAACCCGTGACCCCGACCGAACAGTTAAACACTCTCAACTCGTCGTAAGTGAACACAAAGTTGCACTCGGCTTCACTCGGCTGCAACCCAACGCAAGTGTGTGGGCCAGTCTTTAGGTTCCAAACCGCAGATTGTAACCACGCGGAGCGCAAGTATCGTCTGCTGTTTTGCGGCGGTTGTGGTGACGTCAAAACGCCAAGTTCTGATTGGCTCCGATTTCAGGATAGTGGGTAGATTTCAAAGCAAGCTGCCCTTGAGGTCTACCCGCTATACTTCATTCAGAAACAATCAGACATCTGCGTTCTGGCGTCACCACAACCATGCAAAAGTAGCAGACGATATTTGCGCTCCGCATAGGGACCGTGTATTCGAGTAAATATCGATATACCGATAATGTTTGATGTAGTGCAGCGGACTGAAAATGTTTGTAATGCGCTTGCACCTTTCACCAATCATGAATTTCGAAAAGGAGGTGCAGTTATTCCGAGTCCTCCATTGTTTTGGGACGTAAACTGGGCATGTATTGAACACGGGAGCTGCGCAAGCGTTCAACGTGAACTTGGCTCAGCTAGTATCGAAAACTTGGTGCTCGGCGAGTATTCGGATTCAGACCAAACGCGTCGGGTACATAAAAGGGCGGCCGCCAATTTTGTGCAATGGGGTTTTGAAAAGGGTCTATTGAGCAGCGTATACCGTCCAAACCATCAGTCTGTGCCAGCGCTAGTTAGTGTGAAGCAAACGTATCAGCCTAAGTTTTGGTGAAACTAGCGCGTAATTATATCTACAACCTGGACAATAAGACCTCCATCGCCCCCCCCCCCTCGACCTTTTTTTTTTGAAAGGTTTGAGACAACTAGCAACTCGATGACATTTTATCACTCATATGCTGGTGAACTACCCCGAGGTTCAAGAGAAGGTACGACAGGAACTCTTGTCTGTCCTGGAGCCTGATGTAAGAACCTCGCTTTTATATCCTAGTTTGTTGTTTGTTCAATCGTGTTTCTGTTTTGTTTGAAAACGCCTATATTAACGGGGTTCCACGTTCCAAACGTAAAAATAGATCTTGTAGTACTTGGCAGCGAGAGCCACCGTAATAATTTAAAACTCGTGGTAACCTTTAACGTGTTTAAGAAATCCTAGTTTTAGAGTGCCTTCTAACGCAATCAGCCTCCACCAAAAAAGAGGGTATCCGGATTGCGCTTTAAAAACGTTCACTAGAAAAGTTAATGGACATTTTGCCTTAAGGCCACTGAGGCGACCATTTTTGAATTTTCTCTAGTGCACTTGGCTACCTCCCAAACTGTCCTGTTGCCATCTTAGATGTAATTTAAATTTAAGACGGAAGTTGAATTGAAATCCCTTGTGTAAAAAAAGGTAACCAGGAAATTAAACTCATTTCTCAGTCTAAGCTGTAAATGAACGTGCCGTATATCTGGCTGGATGGATTCTTTCAAACAGAAACTCCTACAAAGCCTAGAAAGAGCAGTTCTTATTGCTGCCTGGCGCAGGACGTGCACCACTTACAAAATAGGCACTTCCCTTCTCAATGTCTCATGCTGCTTTTTCTGAAGGTCCTTGGAATGTTCTTGAATGACTTGAAATAAATAAAGAACATGTCAATTCGATGACTTTGCACACGTAATGTGTAACGCATATGGTAAATGTTACTTTATTTCAAATAAATCGCTATGTCAACATTTGACCACCATTCTAGTCGTCAATTTTATACGGGGTGTGCGGAGGTAAACAAAAACAAAAAAATCAAATAATGGGCGAACTTCCGGGGGCAGTTTGTGACTTCTTATTAGATGTGTTTTTTTTAGTAGTTTCTTTTTGTATTTTTAGTGAGTAGCGCATACTTTGAGTCTCACCTCTGAGGACTAACTAGGGTATACCTCCTGGAATTTACTCATACGAGATCGACATATCCTCCTCTCGCCTTGGGTGGAAAGAAAGAACCCTTGTTCCTCAAAGAAATGACAAACCTGCCGAAGCTATCGTGGGGCGCGTCTTCTAGACTACCTGTTCCACTAGCCTGGACCATATACATGAGAACGACTTACAACCGAAAAATCCCTAAAGGCGTTCAAATACTTCGTGAACGGCAAGGCATCGGTGAGGTGCACACTTACATGTTTCGCGTAAGTGTGACAAAATTTCCTAAAATTTTGTGTATTGAAGGTAGCCCGATAATTTTTCCGAAGCGCATTGCTCGTGGTGGTGGACGTCAGAAAATGCGCGATATCTACTAATTACTTCGCTAATTATAACTAAAATGACTAATTCGCTTTTTAGTTAGTGAAAATAGGCATATGGTTCCAATGAGAAGCTTGCTGAGCATAAGTCAAAAACCCTTAAATCAGTCATTTTCACAAAGTCCTTGTGGGCATGAGATGCGAAGGAGTGCACTAAAGTTACAACTCGTGGAGTAGGTACAAGGCTGACGGTTGCGGCAAGGCGCCCACGCGATATTTCTGTCTTTAATGAGAGCTCCAGAGCTTGTACCTGCTCCACGGGTGGTAACATTTTGCGCACTACGCTTGTCGTGGGCTCAAAGTCTTTGTGAAAACTACTGATTTAGTGGTTTTTGATGACGCCGATCAAGTTTCTTATTGGAATCATATGTCTATTTTCGCTAATTAAAAAATTGATTCTGAAGGGTTTTTTTTCGTGAGGACGCCGACACGAAAAAATCTGCTGTAAAATATTTTTTCCTGCTTGTTTGTGGTGCAATTAGATAAAGTTTTGAGAATGCTCCATTTCTTTTGTACAGGGTGGGTCCCTTCATTGAATGGATAACGCATTTTAAATTAGGATGCTTAAGTTATTTACGTCATGACAAATACATCATAATAATTTAATAATAATACTAGTTTGTTCCATTACAGGTGATGATGGTCACCGAGACAAAAAGTCGTGCTGGACGGCTTAACGAGCTCTCGGCTCCCGTACATTCCGCAGCAGAAGCAGAGAAAATTGCATTAGATTGCGCGCATTAAAACAAGTAATCAGACATAGCAGTAAATAAATTATAAAATTGGCCAGTAAAAATACCATGTGCCCACACTAGCATTAGTTGCTCACAATAAATGTACAGAGATCATGAAGTCAGGCTATACAAGATTAATGAAAATATAAAGGTGACAAGCCAGACATGATTGTTCTTAATTCAATGGTAATCCACCTATAAGTTAGCATAATCTAGAATGCTAAAGTGAGACCCACCTTCCTCAACCGATTTGACATCTTAGATGCACCTTGCTTATTCTTTATAGGAAGAAATTACCTATAATACCATTCAGAAGTTGCCTTACCTACACCGCGTGGTGTGTGAAACTATGCGGATGTACCCACCAATATTCGGGTAAGTATATATAAATAACTTTCGCCCGTGGGATAAAAATAAATAGGTGACGCGTGCTGAGCGAATGATTATAAAACGGAATAAAGGTGCATGTGATTTGCATTACTTCGCCCAGCTTTGTCTTGCATTCATGGGCAGGATACTGCCCTGGCTGCAGGTGGAAAGGACATGACAAAACCTGACACGATGCACTCAATTCTAACACTATAATCTATGAAATCGAAACGATTATTTCGTACATTTCGTGTTGCATGTGCTGTGCTAGGAGGACATGACCTATAGTTGATTATATTACATTACATTATAGTCGAAGATCTTGTAATCTTCAACTATAGTTGCGTAAAACGCAACGGTGAGATTCGTTTCCGGGCTTTGTTCCCCTAATTTAGGTTGTACACACAACTCACGGTAGTCACGTCATCATGATATTAACGTGTGAGTTACAATAACAACCCAAAACTCCCGTATTACGAAAGGCTACATACAGCCTACTGAAACCAACTTTATTCTGCTGCATACTGTGGTCTTTCTGACATTCAGTTGAGCACAAGAGTAACTGCGACATGAAGTTGGACTAAACATGGCAAGTTTCACAGCGGTATTCATATCGGTTCACGTATTCCCGCGCCAGGACTTGCTCGGAGACAACAAACGTGTGTCGACGTTCTAAAAATGGCTTTCATACTGGAATGTCATCAGAACTTAAAGGGACCGTGAAATAAATTTTCGGCTGGGAGAAATTCGGATTTTACTAATTGCGTATCGTTCAGTACTTCAAAATAAAACTAGTGCACGAGCCTTAAAGGGATACTTCAACTAAATTTGAAATATACCCGTCGTGTTCAAAAATAGGTTGAATATGATCCACAATATCCGTAAATGACAATCGCACGCTTGTATTTTGAGCCTGGTGGCTGTATTTTTCGTTATAAACGGCAAAATCTGGCAAGCGCTTGGAGAGCAGCCTGCGGAGAGCATGTGACATCTCCCGCAATCGTGACGTAGTTCGTCTCGGGACGAGCAAAGCTGCGGTGAGGCTGACGTCAAGAGGATGTCCTAGCCGTTCCAGCCACCGAAGCGGCTGCTTTTGTACGAATTTTGAGTGACGGGTTAATCTTCTATAATCTTGTAGAGGGACAATAGCTACTTCTGGGACACACTAAAAGGGATTCTCGGGAAGAGGGAGTTCCTCCTTCAGCTCTTCTCTCATCGTGGCCGGAGGCGAGACAGTTACCGTCACTACCTTTCAAGGTTCCTAGACGGGCATTACAAACGAGGCGTTAGCGACATCCACCAGGTGCTCTTTGCTTATCGTTTAATTCGTTTTAAAATTCATTTTCGTGTCTTTTCCAACAAGAGATTGGTGTGTCTGATGTGATGATGCTAAATTGAACACGAATAGACGAAGAAATAAGCGCCGAAATTTCGTTGTAATATCCCTTTAAGCCTGCTTTTTTGGTACGAAAATGTGAAAATATAGCGAACTATTTCGTACCTCCTTTCCTTCGAAAGCTCTCCGCCTTTTCACTGTGATGCATCCGCGGTGCCCAATGCCCGCCAGCCAACCCCAGCTCAAGCATTAGACACGAGAACTGCGTCTCTCGACCGCATCCGCTCCTCAACAGTCAATCCGTTGGCGAATATTTGGATTCGCGTTCGTGGCCAGTGAGTGCCGTGGTGGCACTTATTATCACCTGAGAATGACGAGTTCCATGGTATGCTTAAAGAGCACGGTGGATTAGAGTCACCGCCTCCGGTGCCCGCCACGACCGCGTGATTTCGCTTTTGAATTGAGGATTGCAGTTAAGGAGGAAGAAGTCTAAAAATCATTTCACGGTACCTTTATTACCACGTTTTATACATTTGAAATCTAGGAGACCCAGAAAAAGATCGAGGTACACCTAAGCACTTCTTATGAGTTGTCAATGCGAAAGCATGTACATCATTCTTGCTCTACGCGTGTTGGCACGCCGACGGGCGATGACCTGGCGCTGACGGACACGCAGCGCCATAAGGTGGCCGGTCTTTGAAACTGACGCTGCGCGTCAGTTTCAACGACCGGAAACTTCATGGCGCTGCGTGTCCGGCGTATGGAGCCTGGTCGACGCGCGCTAGCCAATGGGATCGAAGCGGTGTAAAAGGTGCCGTGGCTAGCTTTGCGGGTGGTTACAGTTTCATAGCTGGGAACTGGCTTGACATGGAGAAGGATTTAAGAGCCGTTTGGCGTGGTTTCAAAGCTGATGACGTCGGCTCACTCCATGAGACAGTTGATGCTTTCGCATTAATAACAAGCGCAGTAAAAAAACACTCGGCATTACAGGTTTGTGACTCGTGAAGCAACAGTAGACAAGCAGTACGGAAAATTGAAGATCCCCGCAGGCACGGCAGTCATGAGCGCCGTCGAATATATCCACAATGACCCGGATAACTGGGACAACCCCCACATTTTCGACCCGGACAGGTAAGAACAACATGTTTCTCCGCACCACAAAATACGACTCATTCCCCACGGTTGATAAGTTCATTCTGGATATTGCCGCGTGCATGGCCAATAAGGAACGTTACTCCACACTTCAAACAGATTCGCGTTTACTCTTATCTCAAATGTTTGACGCTCGAATGTTCGAGGTACCTAGTGTGACGGATAAGGAGGCCAACATGGTCTTGCCGAGTCGAGTCTCGCTCGAACATTCTAGGCCGAATGTTCGAGAAATGCGACGGTAAAGATACGAAGCCTGCGTGGCCTTGCCATGTCAGGCACTCTCGAGACTCTCACGACTTAACAGCAGTCCCGCCGAGTACCACGCTGCTCGCCGCTGCCTTCCTCGACGCTCGTTCTTTTCTTTTTTCCGGCACATCGTTCGCCGATTAATCCTCTAGTTTTAGCTCTACGCTGGTCTTAACCAGTTCAACGTGAGCTAAAACTATAATCATCGGCGAATGTTGATCTGATTAACACCTGGTTAGAGTTAAATGGCCGGATGAGACGAAGCATTACGACGCTGTCTCCAAGAAAACTATTTCCTAAGTTCCACCTAAAGGCTAGTCCAGACCTGTGTGGCAGTTGTTCCTGCAGAAACCAAGCCGGGAGCAACGACCGGGGACACCGCGACAACCATGAAGCTGCTCCCTGCATTATTCGCGGCACTGTGCTCGGAAAACAGCTGTCCCGGTGGCTCTGACGTTCCTGTCGCTTCCAGTGATTAATGCAGCTGTCTGCACTAAGCGTAATATACGGGTGTTTCTCGAAACGCGAGCCAAATCGTTCCAACGCAAGATACGCATCACTCACAAAAAGAAAAGGTCTCTCGGTATCTAAACCATCAACCCTTTTATTTTTTTCTTTGTGTGATGCGCATTTCTTACAGAAGCGATTGGGCTTACGTTTCGAGAAACACCTTGTACACCGAAGCAAGGGGTTAAAGTCCGAGTTCGCTGCTTTTGCGGTTGTCCCCTACTGCACGAGAGCTTGTGCGGCAAAGGCGCGTCCCTGAAAAAGGAGGTCACGGTTCTAGGATTCGCCGCAGAGTTCGATGTCCTGCACCCGACGTCAAGTCCACCACCGTTGTAGTGCACCTTGGTGCTGACCGTGCACCACACGCAGGATATATTTACCACCGGCAAATTTGTTTTTAACCAGTAATGAGCACCATCATGGCGCGACGGCATGACGCGCAAGTCACGCACCGCAGAACGCTCCACCTATTGGGCATACCGGTTCCTCCAAAAGGCGACGACCTTAAAGAAAACAAACAAACAAAGGAATTGAGGATTCTCAAGTGCACCTTCTGCGCTTGCGCGCTGCCGATAGCAGGGCCAACGCAGCTGCGTGACGTCATCGCCGCGTGTTGGTGTCCACAGTATATTGAATTTATGAAGCAGTAAAACAAGAGCAATTCAGCGAGTGGTTGAAAAAGAAGCTATACTCGTATTTACTAGCATCTGGGTTAACCTACCGATGAATCGATTATTGCTTTAATCGCGATGGATTTATCTTTTAACCGGTTAATTTGTTCAATTTTGACGAACCAGAAAGAAAAACAGAGTAAAAATGCAACGCTTTCACCTCGCACACGTGCACGAGTAACACCTGTATGAACGGCACTCTTTAGGTTCAAATTTTAGCCTATGGTAAACCTAGGGGAGACATTTGTACTTCCAGACAAGTTCAGGAGGTTACATACAGTGTCCCGGCCAGTTTCAACGCTGTTCGAGCGTGCGTTTAGCGCAGCAGAGACTATTGCGAACAATCGTGGGAGGTCGCTTTTGCCGGAGGGTATCAACAAACCTCTCTGACGCATGCAGCAGATGCAATAATCTGCGAGTGTTGAGTGCCTTCTGAACTCTTCTCTCAACCACGCATCGAGGTTGGCCCGAAATCAAAATTGTATATAGGGACGTTTGCCGCATATTCAAACAATTTCTTTTTTTAACCTAATATAAATGGAAATTAAGGAGGCCAATTAATCGATTAGTGAATCAATTAAAGGGAGGCAATTCATCCGGTTAAAAATTTTAATCGACGCACAGCCCTAGTTTTCACTTCAAGAACCGTAGTTAAAAAAATGAAAGACGTTTACAACTCCCTGTAATGCCGAATTAGAGCGCAGCTCTTGAGGAGGAGGAGGAAGGTACGGAGAGGAGGGTATGCCCCTCCTCCTCTCCTGCTCGCCTTCCATTTAGGGGAAAAGTTTCCGCTAAATTTAGCGGAAAAAGTTTTCCGCTAAATCTAGCGGGAAAATTGTTTCCGCTAGATTTGGCGGGAAATTTTACCGCTAGATTTAGCGGGAAATTTTTCCGCTAGATTTAGCGGGAAAATTTTTCTGTTGGATTTAGCGGGGAACTTTTTCCGCTAAATTTAGCGGGAAATTTATCCGCTAAATTTAGCGGGGAAATTTTCCCGCTAGATTGAGCGGGGAAACTTTTTCCGCTAGATTTAGCGCGAAAATTTATCCGCTAGATTTAGCGGGGAAAGTTTTCCGCTAGATTTAGCGGAGAAATTTTCCCGCTAGATTTAGCGGGGAAGCTTTTTCCGCTAGATTTAGCGGGAAATTTTTCCGCTAGATTTAGCGGGGAAATTTTTTCGCTAGATATAGTGGGGAAATTTTATCCACCTAAATTTAGAGAGAAAATTTCGGCGCTAAATTTAGTAGGGAAATTTACCCATAATGCACCGCGCGGTTGCGACGGCGACGGCACGGGTCGCCGCTCAAGCCGGAGACGCCTAAAGGCTGAACTCCATGGGACGATATGCGCGAATAACCGACGAATTTTGCCCGGCGGCTTTTGACGCGTGGAATCAGCACAGTGCGCTGTCGCGCGCAAAGCGAGCGTGCCGTCGGGCGGCGTTCGCCATTATTTGTCGCATAATTCGTTCATGGAGTTCAGCCTTAAGAGCTGCGCTCTAAAAGTCGGTTTCTCGCGAAATGTCATTAAATTTCTTTTTCATGCGTTCAATTAAGATCTATGTTGGTGCGTTCTTGATCGCCGTTAGGAGATTTTATCAAGACGTCCCCATTTCAAACCCCCAAAAGTATCGCTTCTTTTATTAATAATTAAATCTGGTAAAAACTACTTTGCGCAATGTGCTAATAATGCGCAAAACGGTTTTTTTTTATTTCATGATGTTAGAACGAGTGCGTAGATCGAAGAGTAGGGGCAAAGTCCTGAGGAATATCGATCCTTCCACTAATTATAGAAGAACAGACAGGCAAACACAAATTACAATACCGACGAAATGTTTATTTAAAACCCTGTCTCTCTCTCAGGTTCCTTCCCGAGAACAAAGGAAAATTCAATCCCTTGGCCTGGCAGCCTTTCGGTGCGGGACCCGCAACTGCATCGGGATGCGCTTCGCGCTCATGGAAATTCGCTTCACCTTCGCTCACATCCTCCGAAAGTACCGCCTTGTACCCACGGAAAACACCGAAAAGGTACGCTCACACCTCAAGCAATCATCTCGACGCACCCCACTAAATGAAGCTAGAGTAGTAGGGCGCGCAAAACTAGGAACCCCGAATGTCTTCAGACCATCGAGTTACTAGGGATTCCAAATATCTTCAGACGTTCGTGTAATCCGCCCTTCGGGTATTTTCCTTCAATGTAGAGCATTCATCGTGGATCATACCTTGTAGCTAAAGTTTGGGTGTTCAACTTGAGTTCGTCTACGTTCTTAGACAGTTTATGTTCGTATAGTGGCAAAGCGCGGAACAAGTTTTTTTTTTCTTATTAGATTACGTAATAAATAATGAAAATGCGATAGAAAAAAAGAAAGTATGCAGTAATCAGCAATTATGTTTCCTCTACAACCGAGAACGTATGAGACTGGTGTATGCACTCCGTCTTTGTGTTTGGGCAGACAGCTCTCAAGGTTCATAAAAGCTGCGACGCAGAAGTCAATGCGATACGTTGAAATTGATACGCAGTACAAATATTCAAAACTGAGCTTTTCGGGCTTCCCCTGCGACTGTACAAACTTGAGCAGTAATTCTTCGGGCGCTAAGAAATTCGAAGTTTTCGTGGTTTTTTTTTCTTTTCTCCCTTTTTTTCTAAATATAGAATCAGCGTCTTTCCTGTATAAGGCCATATTTGCACATGCTTTTTAGCTTTCGCGACTTAGAAATTGCTTCAGAACTTTATTTTAATTGGCAGGGACGTTATTTATAAGGAGACTTAATCGAACTGCACGCTTTTAGAAAAGCACGCGTAGTTGCCCGCGAACCTCAACTAAAACGTGAATATTAAAGTAAGCACGCAGACCTTTAGTGGCGTAGGTTAAGTCTCAACATTCAGTTTAAGGATTGATTGCACTTGAAATAACACAGCCTAGTGCACTGAATCCCACTGTCCAGCTCTGAGACGCCCGCCTCGTGAACGATAATGTTCCACGAGCGTTTTTTAAGAGCGACAGCTCTTAGGTGCCCGTTTCCGGCTTGAGCGGCGTCGCCTTTGCCGTCGACGTCGCCGTCAGCGTAACCGCGCGTTGCATTATGGGACGTTTCCCATAATGACGTCACACGTGACGTCACGAGGTACGAGTCAGGAGTGACGTCACGTGTCACGTCCACCTCGTGACGTCATACGGCGCCTCAAATTTGGCGGGAAAGTTTTTCGCCAAATGTAGCGGGCAATTTCTTCCGCTAAATTTAGCGGGGAAACTTTTCCGCCAGATCTAGCGGGTAAATGTTTGCGCCAAATTTAGTGGGCATTTTTTCGGCTAAATTTAGCGGGGAAATTTTTCCGCTAAACTTAGCGGGGAACTTTTTCCGCCAAATTTAGCGGGGAAATTTCCCGACTAAATGTAACGGGAGAATTTACCGGGAAATCATCCCACGATTTCCCGCTAAGTTCCCCTCCGTGCCCTTCCCTCCGCCCTGTACTCTTCCCTCCTCCTCCTCAAGAGCTGCGCTCTAATTCGGCATACAGAGAATTGTAAGCGTCTTTCACTTCTTTTTAAGCAACCATTATAAATGAACTTACTCATGGCCTGAATTAATTTGATACCGATTTACAGCCGATAATTGGCTCAATGTTAAGAAAACAGGTTTACGACGTGTCCAGTTAAACCTTTCGAAACACGGATAGGTTGTCAAAGATTTATTCGAATTCGCTGAGCTCTAATAAAAGTTGGGCGCTGGGCACATGGCTACACAGGGCCACATCTCACAAAAAGAAAGTGCGACGAGTTCACGACATGCCGTTAGGACAATATTTGATTTTATAAGATATTATGCACCGAGAAATCGGGGGAGAGAAGGAGACAAAAGCGCCAGGGAATTCAGATCGTCGAGCTCTAGCTGTTTCGAATCATTAGTGGGTAGACCTAAGCCTAGCTGCCTTTGTGTCCACTGCACTCGTCAAACGCATTCGAATGCGAAAGCCTAACGCCGGACGCTAGCGTTGTTCCGCGTTCTAGAAAGTTCGACGAGACCAGTGCAGACAAAGCCTGCTAGCTTTAGGTGTACCCTCTAATTGTTCCAATCAGAGCTCGGCGTTTTGACATCCTCTCTCGTCTGCTCCCTTTTCCCACTTTCTCGGTGCATCGAGGTTTTGTAGCCACCAAAACGAAACAAGTGCTTAAAAAGAAACACACACACACACACAAAGTACGTAAATAAAGTGCAGATATTCTAAAACAAACGTCAGTTAAAATACTTGGTGAACACTCAACTATGGATCCTCGTTGTCCGCTAATTCTACGAGTATTTTTCGCCTACTACGGTCAGTTGAGTGAACGCGCTCGCTTTTGTCAATGAGAGAATGAAGGTCTTATAAATATGATGTCACATTTTGCATAAAAGTGGGAATAATACTGATGACATTTTCTTTTCTTTTCACCTCTCAAGGATCCACCAAATTTCGATATGAATCCTCTCGTGTTACGGATTAAGAAGGGAGTGCATGTGAAGGCGGTGCCACTTTGAAAAGTTTACACTGATATCATGTGGGGCGAAAACGAATGAATCGATGTATGAGACCTGTTTGATTTTTGTATTTTACTTTGCAATGTCAGTTTTCTCAGCGTTGTTCGCTGTTGCTTTGTTTTGACTTCTGTATATGCCCCCAGAAGGGAGCAAGGGGCTTCGTCAAGCTGTTCTCACAGCTTTTTTCCCTTGTTTCCTCCATTTATGTATCGAAATGGAAAATAAAGTTCTTTAATAATAATCTTCACCTAAGAACTCTCATCGCCCGATCCTTAATAAAGAGTGTGCAATAACGCAATTTTTGTTTACTTTCTTCTCTGTTCAGTTTTCGCATCAAAAATCAGTGCGTTTCATGTTAAAAAAAATAATTACTGAGTGACTCTTCTATGTCCTAAATATTAATATCCCGTATGAAGCCTGCAAAAACCGTCAATTTTCCAAACCTATGCTGGCGGAAACCGAGGGAGAGAGGGGACGACATCGGGTGCGCGGACGTCAGATCGCCGATTTTTGGGTTGGTATGAGTTGTGGATAGACGTAAAACTTGCTGCCCACCACAATCCACGAACGCGTTTGAACGCGGAACGCAGGCCGTCTGGCGCTCGGTGCTCGAAATCGAACGCGTTCAACGAGCGTAGTGGAGACAAAGGCGCGCGTATGCGAACGTCGTCCTAGACGGTCGCCCTTCAGCTCCTCAGAGAGGTCTTCCTAAAAGTCGTCTTCGACGTTGTCCTCTAGGGCGTCCTCCTAGACGTCGTTCTTGAGGTCATCCTAGAGGTCGTCCGCGAGATCGCCCTAGAGGTCATTCTAGAGGTCGTCCTAGACGTCATCCTTTAGGACGTCGTCCAGTCCTTAAGATCGCCCTAGAGGTCGTCCCAGAGGTCATTCTAGACGGCGTCCTCGACGTTGGCCTCGACGTCGTCCTTGAGGCCGCCTTAGAGGTCGTCTTAGAGGTCCTCCTAGAGGTTGACCTAGATATCGTCTTTGACGTCGTCCTCTAGGACTTCGTCCTCCGACGTCGTCCTAGGGGAAGCAGATAAACCCGCGCCGCGCATTCACGGAGCGTCCGTACGAGGAGCTGGTGGAGGAACTGCGGAGAGAACGAGAGTTTAGGGCGGCCCTGGAGGCCGAGATCAGGGAGCTGAGGGAGAGCCTGAAGGCAAGGAGCGAGAGCGTAGTAAAGCAGTTGGAAGCAGTGTTTCGGAATGGGCACCCTCATCCCATTCCAATTCCATTTCGAGCAATTAGAACTTCCAAATATTCCCTTTCTTTCAACTCCTCGGAATGAAAACATTGGGCCCATTCCCACTCCTAGAGTGGCTGAACTCCACCATTTCATTCCTTTAATTCCTAAACGTGAAACGACTGAAAAACCTTTTAGCCTTACCACTTTAGTGGAGGAGGAAGACCAGCGAAGCTGTACTATGGTGGGAGGAAGTAATGGCCGGCCGCAAGTCGGCAAGCCAGAGTGGAAAGGCTCGAACTGTTGCGACGTCTATGAGCGACGGCGGCAAGCGGACAACCGGAAAACACAACACTCTGGACAGCTACCGCCATCTGTGAGTAACGGCGGCAAACAGGGTTTTGTGTCGACATTTCTTTGCGGGGAGCAGGATCCTGGGGAAACTAGCCCTTAACAGCTCCGCTGTAAAAGTATGCAAAAGCTTCGTCAAATTATTTATTATGTAAGCCGAAGAGTGGTCGCACAGAACGCTTCGTGTCGCTTGATGTTACTGCAGACATTAATCACGCTATCAAGCGCAAAATGGTAGCGAGTCACAAAAAGAGGCTAACAATTGAAACCACCATGCATTTGCTTCGCAAACAGACCGTATACCCTCAATCGATACATGGTTAGCGTGTTGTGTGTTTGATAGGACCTTAAAAATGTCTAGTTCGTGCGTGGCGCAAGAAGAAGCTGCCTTGCTCTCTGCTTGGAATACTTGCTACAGCAGCACCGCTAGGGCCTCGGGGCCCAGCCGAGGACACGGTCACAGAAGAGTGTGTCAAGCCGTTACAATAGGCTAACGTCTGTGCGACCCGTCCTGCGGGGTGATGACTAGCGAATTAAAGCACCGTACGTTCGGCCTGGCACTGCTCGGCGATGGTTACGCTAGATAAGCACTTAAGTGTAGCAACTCTCAACGTTCGAGGCCTCGCAAAGAGAAGAAAGCAAAGACAAATATATCGTCTCGTCATTGAGGAGGGCCTTGACGACGTGGCGTTGCAGGAAACAAAAGTTGAGAGCGAAGACCAGACCGAGCGTATAATGCGGCCTTTTACGACGCGTTACAATGTTTGCGTGAGCCATGCGGTCGGGGCGTCGGCGGGTTGCATTTTTTTATATAGGAAAGTCTAGGTGCCGTGGTACAATCGGCAACGTCTTGTGCGTCGGGCCGGTTTGTAGTGTGCGACTTGCCCTTTTCGGCTCTAGACTGGCGGGTAATTTGTTTATATGCGCCTACTAGGGCCGAAGAAAGGCCGTTATTGTTTTAGGATATCCAGCCCTGCTGTCAGTGTATTCGTTTGGTCATACTATTCGGCGACTTTAATTGTGTGTGCGAGAGACGTGACACATCTAGCTCTACGCCTTATAGAGATGCCAATACGTCAACTTTAAGAAACAATCATCAGTGATTGCAGTTTAGAGGACATGGGAGGTTATCTCAGTAATGAAACGGCGATACATACAGTATACCGACTTTCAAGGGGTAAGCCATGCTCGCCTGGACAGAGTTTATGTCTCTCTGAAGTTGTCTCTTCATGTTGTGACTACTTCATTCTCCCAGTTTCGTTTAGTGAGCATTGTCTAGTCAAGTTCAGCATGAGTAGTAAAAAGGAAAAAAAGAAAAGTTTTAGTTCAGAACAGTGGAAATTAAATGCGAAGCTTTTAGAGGACGAAGTTTTTGTAGCCCAAGTTTATTTCTTTTTAGATAGAAGCGAAAGCAGCAATGAAACGTTACACGGAGTCCGATAGGAATTTTTGAAACGACAGATAAAACAAATTGCTATTGAGGAGCTGGCGCCATAAAGAAGAATGCAGTGCACTCGGGCACATTCAAGGATGACATTCATTCGCTGAAGGCAGAGCTTGGAGACTAGGGATAAGGGTCGTTATCAAGGGGCGCTAGTTAGAGCGAGGGCTGAAAGAATGAGCGTGGGAGAATCACCCACGAAGTGATCCTTGGGCATTAAAAAACATTACGCTCGTCGCAGCGAAATAACTGAAGTTGAACGTGACGGAGCAGATACGAGCGATAAGAATGAGATTGAGACGGCATTCTTTGAGTATTACAGGGAGCTGTTTTCTGCCAGTCCCGTCGAACTGGAAAGTTTTCAAAACAAACTTCTGTCTGGCATGCCGAGACTAGAAGACGAAACTAAAGAATGGTTCGAACAGCGTATTACTAACGAAGAAGTTATAATAGCAGTAGACGCTCTAAATTCAGGGAAGTCTCCTGGGCCAGATGGGTTAAGTGCAGCCTTTTATAGGACGTTCAAGCGTGAAATTTCACCAGTATTAACTAAACTTTTCAATGGAGCTTTCGACGTTAATGCCCTTCCACCGTCCTTCCTTACGTCCCACAGAGTTTAAATTTTGAAAAAAAGAGGACACTGTCCGTCTTCGTCAGCTCAAATCCTATCGTCCAATAAGCCTACCAAATGTCGATTACAAAATTCCAATGAAAATATTGCAGCCAGAAGGTTGCAATGTGTTACTACAAGAAATCATTGGGCCTCATCAAACTTGTGAAATTAAAGGAAGAACAATACTCCACAAATATTCATATAGCGCGGAGCGTTCTGGAGTGTTGTGATGCAATGCAAGGATCTGTAGCTACGCTACAAATAGATCTGGAAAAAACGTTCGATCGCGTGCCGCATGACGTTCTTTTTAGCGGTCTTAGATTACATTAATGTTGCATCAGTAATGCGGAAAGGGGTGCACATGGCGTATGACGGTTGTACGACAAGACTGATAATCAATAAAGCAGTAGGAAACCCTATACAAGTGCAACGTTCAGTCCGACAAGGGTGCGCTTTGTCCCCCTTTCTTTTCGCGATTTTCAAAGAACCTCTATGTTTAAGTGTTATTAGAGACAGTATTATTAGAGAGTTTAGGCTGCAATCGTATGAGGTACGGGTTTTAGCACACATGGACGATACTGCCATGTTTTCCACGACCTACGAGGACATAGCTCAGGTAGTAAACACAGTGAACCGTTTTTGTGAAGTAATCGGAAGCGCAGTCAAATGGAACAAATGCTTAGGTTTCTGGCACGGCGAGTGGAGTTCAACCCCGAGTGTGTTTATGAACATAAAGTGGGTAACCACCTTAAAATATAACTAGGTGTACCGCTGGGGAACTATGGCGTTAGCGAGCCCTACTGGCGCAATCAAGCAGTATAGAGCTACGTGAGAAATCGAATAAATGGAGAGGTAGTGAATTGTCAATCTTCGCGTGCGCCACGGTATGCAACGTGTTCTTTATCGGCAATCTCTGGTACGTACTACAAGTTCGATATTGCTCCCGAGTAAATATACAAAGACTTCATCTGACTTTTTCTGTGTTTATTCGGGGCTCCTCTTGGGACAAGATGAGTAGAATAAACCTTTTCCGCCATGTCCGGGGATGGTGGCCTAGGCCTGTCACATTTATTTTCGGGTCAAATATAGGGTGGCTCAAGTCTCCAGGCTCGATCTAAAATGGACCGTAAAAATCGACGCCTGCACGTAGCAATCTAAACTTTTCGTCAAAGGTGTATCTCACACGTCGGTTTTTTCTTGTAACATTACAAAGCGTAGCTCTCTTTCTGTAAAAAATAAGGCCCAGAAACTTGCCAGGGTCTACGGCGGGCAGCAACGCAGACGACAGGGTCCAGTAGCGGTGTGTGTTTGGCGTTCGTATTGATAGATGGTGCCACCTCCTTATCGCGACGGCTCGCGAGCACCGTGGTTTATTAAAATGGACATAATCTTTTTGAAATATACCTTTGGTTAAAAATAAATGCGGACAATAAAAGCCAAATTTAAAGTAAGAAAACGCGTCTGCATAACGGCGGCGCTTTTGCTGCCAACGGATTTCGTTCGCGTGTCGTGTGCTTTCTTTCGCTGGTCGGCTGCACCTTCGGGCGCTGCTCCTGACGCCATCTATCAATACGAACGCCAAACACACCCCGCTACTGAACCCCTGTCGTCTGCGTCGCTGCCTGCCGTAGACCCTGGCAAGCTTCTTGGCCCTGTTTTTTACAAAAAGAGAGCTACGCTTTGTAATTTTAGAAGAAAAAACCGACCTGTGAAATACACCTTTGACGAAAAGTTTAGATGGCTACGTGCAGGCGTCGATTTTTGCGGTCCATTTTAGATCGAGCCTGGTGACTTGAACCAACTCTATAGTCTACTACGTTAAAAAAGAAAAAGAGTATTTTGTGAGAGCTTCAGTATATCAGCCTCTTGAATTCTGCGGTCCATATACCCAAGAACGTCGAAGCGGGTAAACCCACTACCGAGAAGAACATCTACTAACACGCACACTTCTGGGTTGCTCGCTTGCACTTGTTTCTTCCACTCGGCAAATGTTGATTAGAGACGTCTGTTTCGCTTGTCGTACCAACGAACAGGTTGTTGATCGCAACTTAGAAGAAACGATTTTTCATCATCGCAAGACTAGGGATTCCTTCATTTTGTTATGTTTCCACGCTAATAAAACAATACCAGCTTATTCTTTTCAAAGAAATGTAAGTAGTGTTTGATAACAGACAACCGTCGTGGGGATCCATGCTTCCCGAATTGTGTGTCGAGATAGACACGAATTTACAAAAGCGATTGTTTAAATTTTGGGGGTACGCTGGTAACCGTTGAGGCGAGTAGTTGTAAGAGTTAGTTGTCCCGGACCTCGATGCGAACCCTGGAGGTGTCTACCGTCGAGGACCGGGGGACCGTGGAACGATGCTGGCTGCTGGAGAGCTGGCTGTAGGCTGCGAGGACTCGGGACAGGGACGACCAAGACTGCTTAGTGTTCGACTAAAACACAAAACTTTACTTGCACTTTTCCGGAGTACACGATACAATCAAACAACTGGGAATAACTGGCCTCACAGGCTTACGATCGCGAGACACGAAGTCAAGTGTCCTACCGCGCACAGTGAGGGCGGTGGCTAAGTAGCCGGCGAACAAGGGCTGCCGCGTGCGGCAGGTAACGCGGCGAAGCGCGGGAGGAGAACAGTCAGGGGCTCGCAAGCCCGTTCTAACTCGAGGCTCACACGCTCGGTCAGGCCTTAAGACAGTGCGCCGGAAGCTGCTCTGTCCAATGAGGGCTTCGTCTGCATCCCATTGGGTTGAGGCCACGACGCACTCTCGACCTATCGCACGAGAGTTCGTTGCTGTTGCCGAGGTGGTCATTAAGATCGGGCCTTGCGGTTGAGAGTCTAAGCCGTGATATGTTTATGTTCCGAGGAAGATCTGCTGGTTCTCGGTTTAGGCGAGAATCGTCGAAACGTGCCCCGCCAGCAAACGTCCTTTCCCCCGGAGCGCGGGCAGGAGCCTCAACGTAAACGGAAGGCCCTCCTGGGACGCCGTTTCGTGGAGAATCCCACGATGCCGGGTCCACGCCGGCGCGTATACACCAGTTGCACCCGGTGCCGCTCGAGTCGAAGTCACGAAACACTGGAACATGACCCGAAGTCTTCGAGGAAGTCGCTCGAGCTTGAGACGCGGCCCAGTTTACGAAATGGCGCGCTAGCCGATGATAGCCGCACTCCGGTGCCTGCCCCGAACGCCCGCGTAGATTTGTGTGTCTGGAGCCCCGGGTAAGAGGCAAGGCCCGCGGGCAACGACCCCCGTGGGAGATATGCAACTCCGTTTGTAGTAGACGGAACAAAGTAAGACACATGCAAGTGCTAAAGCAAAACGAACGACCGAGGCTCAGCGCAACATACCGATAAGCTAAAACTAAACGCCGTCTTGGCGGCGCGCGAAATTCGCCACCGCCTCTACAAGGCGCATCTCCATCAAGGCTGTATAAACATACAAAGCAAACCAATTTTTTGTTTGTCGTAACACGATTCGATCATCACCGAAGTAGCGAACGGTACACCGCCATTTTCTGATAAAATTGTTTTCCCAACAATACAATGCGACAGAAAAAAAACAAATTGACAGGATTTGGAGTGCTAACATGGAGATATGGTACCTGTAAGGAGTAGGTGTGCCGAAGAGGAAATCGATAGCAAGCGACTTCTTCATGACGCCGATGGCACCGGTACCTAGAGTTCCTGAATAGGCTCCTACGGGAGCCAGAGTTGCGCGTTCATGCATGGCATGTGGATTCAGCTCCTCACGTGACTGAATTCGACGAATAGCAGCGCCGCGCGTCTGAGGCGCGCGGCGTGCTCAAAAGCAGGGAACGTACTGTCGGGGCGCGTGCAACGTCTACTCTGCTGCACGACACTTGATTCGGCTCCTCACGTGATCGGATCTCGGCGAATAGCAGCGAGGGCGGCACGCGGCACGTGGAATCAAACGCGCAACTCTGGCTCCCGTAGGGAGCCTATACAGGAACTCTCGGTACCCTGCGCCTGGTGCCATCGCGCGGCGCACCATGGCACCACGCGTATAGAAGTGCGTCCTGGACGAGCACGTGGAGTACGAGACGCTGTCATACCTCGCGCACTGCCCTGCGCGCTCGCGCACCAACACTTCAGACGTTTCACGCCACGCCCCTTCGAGCAGAAATGCACCGGTACCTAAAGCCCCTACATGTTTCAAAAGTAGCGCAAGGTGCGTCGATGCACGAGGCACGTGCAGCCTACAGCCCCTTTGAAAATCATGGCGGCACAGCGCAGCACAGAGCTAGATTTCAGACGCCATGTTCTTCCTAGAGCTGGCGCGCAGCACGCGCCTAGAGCTTTTCTACAACAATGAATGGCGCCACTTTTCGCCGGATGGAGGGACTTTACCGGTACTTAAAGCCCCTTCATGTTTCAAAAGTAGCACTAAGGTGCGTCGATGCACGAGGCACGTGCAACGTGTGCCCTTGGGAAGATCATGGCGTCACAGCGCAGCACAGAGCTAGATTTCATGCAGACGCCGTATTCTTCCTAGAAGTGGCGCGCGGCACGTGCCTCGAGCATTTCTACAACAATAAATGACGCCACTTTTCCCAGGATAGAGGGACTTTACCGGCACCTAAACCGGTACCAAGTGGCGCCATTCATTGTTGTAGAAATGATCCGAGGCACGTGCCACGCGCAAATTCTGGGAAATTCATGGCGTCTGAAATCCAGCCCAGTGCTGCGCTGTGCCGCCATGATCTTCCCAAGGACTGCACGTTGCACGTGCCTCGTGCATCGAAGCGCCTTGCGCTACTTTTGACCGGACTACCACTAGCTCTTCAGCGCCACTTTTTCGTCATGAAGCGGCGGCACGTGCACACAGACCTGTGCGCCAGTCAGAAATCGCCGGCGGCGGCGCTCCGGTGTTTGTACCTCCATCTCACAAATGCTCCTACCCCTCGATATCCGCCAATCACTCCAGGTTTCTCCTATCCCACGAAACATGCACCCTCAATATCACGAACAGAGGCGCCTTAAACACGCCGAGGCCCTCCATAAGCGCCTCGGCGGCCGAGGAGGACGTGGCCTACGTCGACGCCGCTGAATACACCAGCCGAGAGGCGTTTGCCCTCTCGGCGGTTAACAATGCAGGCTCCCTTCTGACCTCCGCAACTCTTTACACTACACTTTCAGAAGAGGCGGAAGAGTTCGCCATTGCTCTGGCAATGACCAACACCTCCGCCACCACAATCGTTAGCGATTCCAAAACAGCTATCCGTAATTTCATGAAGGGGCGAGTTTCCCCTACACCCTACGCCTTCTCACTAAACACCCTCCTCACCATTCCGTCCACCTCATCTGGACCCCTGCGCACTCCTCCCTTCCTGGCAACGAGGCCGCCCACACTTCCGCCCGAGGACTCACCGACCGGGCTGGGGACCCCGCACCTCCTGGGATGGAGTTTCGCACGGCCCGGGACCGATTGGTCACCTTTCACGAGATCACTAACCATTATCGACTAAGGCGGCGCATCTACCCTCCCCCACACCCTTCCCTACCTCGAGCTCAAGCCACTACGTGGCGACAGCTCCAGACCAACTCATACCCCAATCCAGTCCTCTACTCCCATATACACCCAGGCCTCTTCACCCCCTCTTGTGCGCTATGCCATGGGAGGGCAGACCTAACCCATATCATTTGGAACTGCCCGAAGGACCCTTGGTCCGACGGGCCTGGCATTGCTACCCTGGGGCAGTGGGAGGCCACGCTGCTCAGCTCGGACCCGGTCCTTCAGGACAGGGTCACCCAACGGGCTGAGTGGGTCGCTGGGGTCCATGGACTCCTAGCCACCAGGCGGGGATAAGCTCCCTATCCTGCCCGCTCAACAATCACCCTAAGACAAATAAAGTTTTTCCTCCTCCTCCTGTACCTCCGGCGGCGGCGTGTTGAAGGCGCGGGGGTCAACGGATTGGCGGCGGCGTGGCGGAGATAGGGGTGACAAGGGAGGCTATAGAAGCTATTCACATTTCCTGTCACGAGTAATTAATTATTGCGTCAAGGCTGGTTCAGACATCTGCAACGAGCGCGTCATCTGCGACTGCGTCCCTTCGGACCGCAAAGACCGAAGCGACCGCTTTTCGCGGCGCATACATAGCTCTGCAGCCACTGCAACAAGCGCAGCTGGTCGTCAGCACACGGCGGCCGCCTCTCCGCCGCCGTCAGCTGTTTCTGCGGTGCCTCTAAAAAGAAAAAACACCCTGCCATGGACTCACTCGCGTAACAGAAAAAAAGGCGAACAGTTTTCTATACCCTCGAGCTTTATTGTTATTTTTTTTTTTGGGATAGGCTTGCAGAATAGAGTGGATGAAAAAAGAAAAAAGATGGATGCAGTACGCCGTCTTCGACTTTCACGACTTTAAGAGACTACTTTATCAATAGTACAAATCCCGCCACACGGCTTTTTTACGATTACAAGAGATTGCGTCGAAAACGTCGACACAGTTCCGCGTGGTTCCGCTACCGTAGTTCCGCGTGGGCCCCGCAATCCAGAGACGGCTATCTTCCCCAGTGGACGTATCTGACACTGCTCCGGAACTTCGCTGTTTCTAGCGGCTTCGTTTGCACCTTTGATAAAATTAGTGGTAAAAACGTCAATGCAACCGAAATGTTCTGCACGTCTGGACTAGACGACGGAATTACAGGTGGCCTTCGCTGCCGCTGAACCTCAATCAACTCAACATTTATTTAACAACGTGCGCGACGTGCTCGAAAAACGAAACCGAAAGAAGATGAGTCGGGAGGGCGAAAGCTTTCTCCTGTCTGCCTGGAGAAGGAGGAAAACGTCTCGTTCCTCCCTTCCTCTCGTGTCCGCTTGGGGCGCGTCAGTAGAAGGGAAAAAATGCGCCGTTGCTACCTTTTTCCTCCATTTTTTTTTAGAGTGTAGCTCTTACAATATTTGGTCATCGGAGGCACAAGCGATGCTTTTGGGATTTGAAACGCGTACGTCTTGATAAGGCAACATATATCTAATCTAAAATGCACCTACATATATCTCGGTTCTCCGCATAAAGAGAGAAATTTGTAATGCTCCGCGAGAAGCCGTACTTTTTTTACTACGGTGCTTGAGGTGAAAACGAGTATAGAGGACACGCAGGGATCGCGCGATGACGAGGCAGCCAAAGCGCGCGTCGCGATTGGTTGAGGTTGGGGGTAAACAAAAGCACGTGGGAGAATTTGGCGGGTAAACAAACGCACGAGGTGCGCAAAGAGCAGACGAGTTTGCGCGCCGTATTGCTCGCCCTGGTTCGTTGTCTCCCGCTCTGCACAAGAGCGAATTAAGAAACCATTTCTTTTAGAGCGGGCTTCCTCGAAATGGTTTCCTTCATTTTAAGCGACTAAGTCTTCCTTTGTCTCGCAGGTTAATTCAAATCTTAATTCTTGATTTACAAAAGCATCGCCCTAAATTCTACCACATAATAATAATTAAAAAAACTAACTTTCAGCCTTTTCATTTTGGTGAAGGAGGAAGACCAGCAAAAGCTGTACTATTTGTGGGAATGAAGTAATGGCCGGCCGCAAGTCGGCGAGCCAGACGGGAAAGGCTTGAAAGGTTGCGCCATTTATCAGCGATGGCGGCAACCAGACAGCCGGCAAGCCCCCTATAAAATGATTTTTGACTTTTTATTGAAAACGTGTTAACTTCTTGTTGACTCTGATTACCTTGTTTTGACTTTGACTTCCTGTTGACATGGTCAACAGAAAGTTTGTTGATTTTGTGTTGAAACTTTTCTTATCATTTTCTTCAGCCTGAGTTAAAAGCTGTTGACTTTCTATTCACTTTACGTTGATATTTTTTCTGCTTACTTCCTGTTGAATGTCATCAGAATGACTACAGACGTTCTGTTTACTTCGTGTTGAAAATGTTCAGTTGACTCTCTGTAGCCAGTGTCAATAAAAAAGCTACAGACTTTCTGTTGACTTTGTATTAACATAGTACACCTCGACTAGATGTTAAAAGTCACTAAGTTTCTCAATAGTCTCTGACGAGGTGAGAACGGAAGGGAGCAGCTTCAGCTGTTCCGCCTCCAGCGCGAGCCTACTACTCTTGACAACGCTTCGGCGTTCGTGCACCTCGAGCGTGCGCGTGCAGCCAAAGCACGACGGAAGGCACGGGGTGCGTGCTGGAGGCCAGGCGTTCGAAACCCTGCCGTTCTCGCTCTGTGACTATAGTGACTTTAATGACGATATTAAACTAGTCAACCAGTAAAGTAAAGCAAAATAATTTTTAAGTGGAGAAACTGCTTTAACTATAGCTGCGTCCTGAGTGGTGCTTTGCAGAGAAGCGATAACATTTCTTCTGGGAACCGTTTCTGTGGATGTTGTTTTAGTGACTTCATCGAAATATTATTAGTTGTACCGATGCCTTTTAGTAAGAGATATCGTCCACGAATTTCGAAACACTGTTTTCCCTTTGACAGACTCTCGAGAAGGAAATCGAGTACTTAAAACCTTAATAAGGGCTGAGGTGGTCACCGACCAAATGATTACCTTCAATATGTAGGCTATATAAGGCTCTGGAGCATTGAACAGAACCGTGATTCAGGTGTTCAGTGCTTCATGGTGTTGCTGTTTGTGTTTGTTTCTAATGTATAGTTGTGAGATGCATGTAGTGCTTTGAAATACCACAAGGAAACCACTTCCTAACAAAGTCCGAATTTGAAAATTGAAAAAGAAAAGTCGGATGAACTTTTTGTACATTATTTTGCTGCAGCCAATTTGAAACAGAGTGCAAAGCCGTGGTAAGCTTCCAAAACTATGTTGAATGAATAGCTAAGCTGTGCAGATTTTTTTTAAACGGCTATAGTTTTTCTATGAATGGCTGTAGCTTTTTAATTAAAGAGCAACCGAAAAGGCATCTTGAATGCGACAGAAAGTCAGTTTACTTTTTAATTAAAAAGTGGGCCAATATTTAAAAAAGTCAACAGAAAAGCTAGAGAAAGTCAGATGAAAGGCTATTGACATTTTATATCCTCTGGGCTCGTTTGCTCGAAGCGCTAACCCCGGCTCAAGTTAGCCGCAGTATCTAGGAGAGAAATTTTGAAATCACGTGACTGGCCCGATAAGGGATGCGGGGAAACATGGCGATGCCCCAGTAAGCAAGTGCCGCTCGCTTTGGAACTAATATGTCGTTGTAGCTGCAATATCGGGTGAGTTAGTCTGCAACGAATGGCGCAGGAGGCTTTCGCTTTGCCTTACCTCACTTAAATCGCAAAGCATAAGCATTGACATCGCCGCATTTTTAAGATAGTCTTTCGATTCTGGCCATTCCTAAGCCTAAACGAACGCGATAATTGTCGGCATGGCAACGTCTTTGTGACCGCGTATTAATAACACACAAAAACAGACAGCGTCTTAATAGACCATTTGCTATATTACCCAAGCATCAAAGAGAATGCAGGGATTGGTGTTCCACGCGCCACACGCGCACGCCTTGCCCGTATAAAAGATTCGAAGCAAATAACAAAAATAAAGCGTTGATGAGCACGCGTGCAAGATGCCATTTGTTTTAGGTATTTGCTTTAGAAAAGTTACTACTGCTGACGCCAGCACGTGCGGCGTGTGGAACACCAATCCCTGCATTCTCCTTGATGCTTGGGTAATATAGCAATAGGTCTATAGACCTTTTTCTAAATTTCCCAAGCAACGAGGTGCACGCTACGAGTGTAGTTACACGCGTTGCACATGCTGGCGTCTGCAGTAGTAATTGTTCTAAAGCAAAAAGTTTAAAACAAATCTTGCCTTGCACGCGCGTTCATCAAAGCCTTAATATGATTATTTACTTCGAATCTCTTATAAGAGGAAGTCGAGCGCGCGCGGACAGTAGAATTACACTTCCAGCGTTCTCCTCGATGCTTGGGTAAATCAGAAAAAGGTATATTGGGACGCTGTCTGCTTTTGTGTGCTATCAATACCCGGCCGATTGAGTCAAGGCAATCCGCTTTCCAAAGGCGTTGCCATGCCAATTATCGCGTTCATTTAGGCTTAGGAATGGCCAGAATCAAAATACTCTCTAAAAAATGCGGCGAGGTCATTGCTTATGCTTTGCGATATAAGTGAGGTAAGGTAAAGCGAAAGCCTCCTGCACCATTCGTTGCTGACTACCGCGCCAGATATTGCAGCTTCAATGGCATATTAGTCCCAAAGCGAGCGGCGCTCACTCACCGGTTCACCGCCATGTTTCCGCTCATTCCTACCGAGCTGCAGTCACGTGATTTCAAAATCCCTCTCCTAGGTACTGCGGCTAACCTTAGCCAAGGTTAGCGCTTCGAGCAAACGGGCCCTGGTGACGTTTTTCAACAGAAAAGCGCCACAGTTCTATGTAAGGGGCCGGTTGTGTGGTTGCCGCTGTCGCCCATAGATGGCGGTGGCTGTCCAGAGTTTCGTGTCATCATTTGTTTTCTGACGGACACAATGCTGGAGAAACTAGTCCTTAAACGGGTACGGAAACGAAAATTGAAATATTCAAATTTTGTTCGGAAATGAGTCAAGCAGGCCGGATAATAACCGTAAATGATAATCGCACGTTTATATTTTGAACGACTGGCGATATTTTTCGTTCCAAACGGTGCACTTGAGCAAGAGCTCGAAGAGAAGAGAACGGAGAGCGCGATGCGCCATGGGATATCCGGCGCCAACAAAGACAGAAAAAAGATTCCCCGCATTCGTAACGTAGCAATGCTGGCGTGGTTATGAGCTTTGCCGTTGGTTGCGTTGTCAACGTTGTGGTGGTGTCAATGGCGTCAACGCGTTCCAACCGAGCCGTTCGAAGTACCCATGGGGTGACGAGCGTGCTGGCCTGGCTGGCCCAAGGAGCACGTAGCTTCCACAGCACTGTCAGCTGAGGGGTCAACAGGGTGGGAAAAGCAACTTTTGTCCAAATTTTGAGCGACGGGCTAATCCACTAGGGGGAGAATGGCTGTGTCCGGGTACACAAACGAGAGTCCGAGCAAGAGGGGAGGCCCTCCTTTCCGTCTTCTTGAACTGTTTGGTGCAATGCGCCGTTTGAGAGTTGAGGAGAAAAGCTAAGAAGGAAAATGTTGAGTTCTAAAGAGCGGCGCTGCTCCGATGGAACTGGCTACGTCATGACTACGCAGCAAGTTCCCCGACGCTGCTAGATTACCTCCCAAATAGGCTCCACATGCATCCACCAGGTGCAGATTGAAAGATTGTTTAATGGAGCTTTAAAATTAGTTTTCTTGTGCCTTTCAACGAAAGACTGGTATTTCTGAGGTTATGCTGCAACATGCAACACATTAAAGCAAGAAAGTGAGCGCTGGAATTTTGTTTCCAAACCCCTTTAACGGCTCCGCTGTAAAAAAAAAAAAAAAACAACTTGATATTTGTACAGTTACGGAAAAAATACAAGTAACGCTTCATGAGTTGCTTGTCATTGCGGTTTGGCATAAACTTCTGAATGATGAGAAATCTCCAGTTTGTCGATACATTTATTACGTTCAAAAAGAATGGTACTCTTACGATAAAATAAGGCGCAACAAAAACTACGCTGTCGCCTCGATTAATCTCGCAAACGTCAAGTAGGGGTGTCAGTACTTCTCAAACTTCACATAAAGCCCACGCTTTACGTGACCGACGACGAGCAGATCTTCCATGTCGTTATCAGTCAGGTCAGCCTGTAATAAAGCGTAGAGAAAATATAGCATAAATATACTCCGATATGAAACATTGAACGCGTTTAGATCCCTCGGGGGTGTCTTTTAAGCCGCCCTTTCACACACAGCCAATACGCCGTACAAAATGTCACACATGCAGGCGCTTTCCGAGGTGGGTTTCGTAGCTGTACATGACGATCCACTCCACATTGGTCATACGAAAACTGTATGCGGAAACGTTGGAAGCATACGTATGTACAGTAGTTCAGGCAAAGATGCTCCTTACTTCCTTGAGGCGTGTTCGCAGATAATGTTGTCATCATGCGCGAACACCGTGCATCTTGTACCACGTATACGGGCAATGTGACTCCGACTTAGAGAGTGATAATATGAGGACTAGCGATAATACATCGTGTATTTTGTGTACAGTGTATACGAGCAGTATGGCTGCAGCTATTTAGTGTGTGTTACAGTGATAATGTACGAGGCCGTAACTAACCTCCTGATCGGCACGGCTGAGAACGAGCCTGTACTTTGCGACCACCTTGGCCGCCAGCAGCATGATGACTTTCTTTGAGAACGCCATAGCGAAACAGTTTCGGGGTCCGGCGCCGAAAGGCTGGTACGCGCCATCCGCGTCCTCAGGCTCGAAAGTTTCCGGACGAAATCTAGAGAGAGAGAACAAAACATTGTACACATATTTGTACAGATGGAAACGTTTCGCATTAAACCGTAGCCACACGGCGCATGCGTCGCACAAAAAAAAAAAAAAAACGCGCTGTTTGCCGTGGACATGATGACAGAATTACATGCGGACACCTCTGGGGCATGTTTGTGGCGTACATTCGTGTGATTTGGACATATCTGCAGATCGTTCTTTTATGAGCAATGTAAGGGGGCCGTCACACCAGGGAGAAACGTGCCGCAGACAATTTCTGCAGTCTGCCTTTTGTACGATGTATTGGCAGTGTGAGCGCGCAGCTTAACCAATGACGAATGTTTGCTCGTTCAGCTCCATCACCTTTCGGGATCGAAGCTGCGCGGGTCTTGCCATAGTTCTGGGTCGTGATGAAGGAGGTAGGTCGGGATAACGATGCTCACTCCCTCGGGGATTTTGACGCAGCCAGCATCGAGTTCCTTTTCTACGAGACGAGTAACGAACCTGAAAACGCAAATGTACCGGGGGAAGAAATGCCGTATTTTTCTCGCGCAGCATAAAATAAACTGCGCGCTAGGCCAGTTCACGGGCTTTCGTTTGACTCCGACCGACTGAGACGAGACCGGCCTTTAAGCGCGTCGGCTTACGACTGGCTGCATTGCTGCGCAGCCGGTCCTAAGTCGCCATAAGAGGCTCGACAACCGATCTTGTCTCAGTTCGTCGTATCGAATGAGGCTGGTTCACACTTGCGACTGCTTACGACTTTCGGCCTTAAAGGGACACCCACAGGGTACATTTGTATGCCGATGTTTTTATTTGAACATATGAGAGCCCACAACTACCGAGAACATAATTTGCGGCTCGAAAGCGTGCCCCGTATAGGTCTTGAAAGTGGCGAATATCGCCACTTTCACGATCTGGCGCCTATCACAAATAGCTGTCATCTGAATGATCGTCGTAGAACATGCAGTACGACGCGGGGTCTGCGACGCTGCAACTAATTCTAGTTTTGCTTTATGCAAGAGAGTATTAAAACTGCTTTCTTTTTTCTTTTTTCACCTCAGGAAGATGTAGCCAAGCACCTTTGATTGTGAAGCCGAACATCCAGGAGCTCAGAGGCGCGATTCTCACAACGTTGTACCACCATCGCTGAAAGTTCCGAATTCGTTCCGCCCGAAAACCACCGGTCGAGAATTGGCCGGTTTCGGGTGCGCTTCACTCTTTCTTTCATGGTCAAGTACGTGCCGTTCGTACTGATGCATACCAAATATATTCAAAGTCGTGGGTCATCTAAGGCACACATTCAATATTGAAAATAGAAAACAATATGAACCCCATTACTTTTTTGTGGCTCTTAGAATCTGCAAATACGTTGATCCCGAAAAATTGCTACGCAGCCAAGATCACGGGAAGTAGATGCTACTACGTCATTCTCAGTATGGCGGCGTACCGCGGGATGGACGACGCGATGGCGGCGCCCGACGGACGTGGGACTGCTACTTCGGAACCGTGGTTCGAGGTACCTGCCAATCGATCTTCAAGCGCAGAACAACAAGAGGAAGGGATATAAGCGCGAAACAATCGCATGACAAACGGTGCACGCAACGTCCTTGTCGTCTGCTTCAGACGCCCAAAAGGCGGGGAACAAAAAAATGCATTGACTATTTTGACGTTTACCGTCGAAATATCTCAAATATTATTTCGACGTCACTGACGTCACTTCCGTAAAAAGTCAAAATAGTGGCTTTATTATTTCGACGTCCCCTTTCAATGCAGCCGTCGCAGTGGTAGACGTCTTATGAAGTGAATGTAAGTGCGCAAACGAGCTGGTTTTGATTAAACAACCTAAATTCCCAAACCTGCAGGCAAAAAACGACACGAACACTAAAAGGTCTCGAACACAGCTGATTTCTTTTTATATTTTGCTTATACGGCAAAAAATAAAGGTGCCTATACTAAGCGGTTTTCGGAAATAAAAAACGAAGCTGTGTTCGAGACTTTTTTGGTGTTCGTGTCGTCCTTTGCCAGCGGTCTCGGGGTTTATGCCATGTAGCCGTTTTGTGGCTTCATTCTCTTTAGTGTCTGATGGAGTTGTCGCTGTTGTGTTGTCGTTTTGACGGATTCACGTGTTGCGTGCTTAAGGCGTTTCGCTCCTAGTTGGCTGTAGAAATGTCTTATTCAGCGTGCGTGTGGGACTGACTCAACAGCTGTTCCTTACGGACGTGGCACGCCCGGCGGCGATGTTCTGAGCGTTCCTAGCATCGTCAATTCGGCACGCGCTCACTTACAATGTTTAATCTACAACAAGACCGAGCTGAATATCCCTCTGTCTTGCCTGCACGTAACATACGTAAGTGCGTAGCTAAATGGAACACTGAGTAATTCGGCACGCTTGTTGCGCCTTTATATTGTGCGAGCGCATCTTCGTATGGTTGCAGTGGTTGAAGTCTAGCTTTGCATCTGGTTCCCGCCCTGTTTTTAACCGGGTTTCATGAGTTCGTAGATTAGTTTAGATTTTTTGTTTGTTTCGTGTATAAGGAGCGGCGTAACTACGAAACGATCGGCATGCTAAATAAAAGGTTGTGAACGCAAACATTGCACATCTTGATGTTTCTTGACCGGTGAGAACGAACATCGGTTCTGGCGCGGTTGTACGAGATACACGCATTTTCGAATCAACTGCAAATTCTATGGCACGACACTCAGCTGAGTTGTCTATTAAAACACTTGAAATAAATCATGCAAATACAGCGGTGCCGCATCCTGTAATGTTGGGCACAACTAAGCAAACGTTACGTGCGGCCTAATTGCTAATAGTACTTTGATAAGTTTTTTTTTTTCGATCCACATCGCCTAAAAGGTCATAAAACAGCAGACCGACTGCATAACATTTGTCTCCGGAAAATGCATGTCGAATCGCGACGCTTCCTGCAAGCAAAATAGTATATTTTTTTACCACCACTTTCGATCGTTCGTTCTGTCCGGACTCCGAACCTTTAGAGTTCTACGTTTGAGGCGTAAAAAATTGACACAAGTATTTTGACGGGGACGTCAAAATGATTTTGAAAATATTTTCACGTCTTCCGGAAGTGGCGTCACGGACGTCGAAATAACATTAAAAATTAGTTGAAAAGTAAACGTCCAAATAATGATAATAAAAAAAACTGTTGAGAGCGATAGCCACGTGACTTCCGATCACACCTCTTCTCCGAGCCTCCACGCACATTTTCGGTTTCGGTTTCGAGCAGTTTCGTTTTTCTTTTTTGTTTACTTTACTAAAAATATACGTGACTCTGCAGAAAATATTGATTTTGTAGTTTGCTGACACCAAACAAAATAGTCTGGTAAAAAAAATGGAAAGTATGTTTGTTTCTTGAAAAAACAAAACAGAAAGGACCGCGTCCGTGTTTCCGCATTTTACCGCCAAGAGAATTTGGCGCTACCTGACGGCCCCTGGCACGCGCCCTTTTTCCTGATCTTCTTTCCCCTTTACGGTGGCAACGATCTTTCGCGACTTGCACCGGCTTTCTAGAATAAAGGAGGCTATGTTCATACACTTGCGACTGTCTCCGACGCAACCTATTTTTAAACCTCTTGGGACTGCTTACGACAGGCAGTGCAGCAGCAGCAATGGCGGTCGTATGCGGCTTAAAAAGGCACTGACATGTCAAAATCATTTTTATTACCCAAAATGATCGAAAACGATTCCTGGACATTATCTTCGAAATTCGAAGCCTAGGAATAGAGTCTTTGTGAAGTAAAAAGAAAAACAATTTCCAAAAGCCGATTTGAAGTTCCCGCGCGATCGGTGCCAGTGCAGTGACGTCGAAGATTGAGTCGTCCTGCAACTCCAGTCTCTCCCCCTCCGAACACGTCCCAACCGCAATGTGCCTGTGTGCCTGCCGTGCCTGCCACCTATTTCTGTGAGCAGACTACGCTTCACTTTTGAGTTTTAAGTTTTTTTAGGACCCTTTCAAAGATCTCAAATTCTTTGAAACGGTGTGAGGATCGAAGAGGACGCGCAGTGGACTTTTGTGAGTGACGTGAGGAGCCATGTCACGCTGGTGCTGCTTGTAAGGCTGTCGCCCTGTGGAAGTCACAACTACGCTGCTCAGGTTACCGAACAATGCGTCAGAAAGGGCGGCAATTCTTGAAGGACGACTTTAGGGTTTAGGATCGAAGTCCTTCATTTGTTCTTGACACTTTGTCGACGAGGGTTATCAGGTGAGCCAAAGCGTCTCTACGGCATGGGGGTTCAAATGGCACCTCGGTCGAGGCGTGGTGACGTTCCGACCAACTTCCGCAGCAGTTACATCACACAAAGCAAAGCGTCCAAGGCTAGGAAGCCAGAGGTAAGTCTACAAAACATAGAGAACTTCGTCCGATTCCCCGACTCCCCAATCATCCTCACCGTTACAGGTGCCGAGCGCCGCCTTGTTTTCCAAGGAAGAATAAAAGTCAGCAGGCGACGTTACTTCCAAACTTCGATTTTCGATATTTCAAAAATTACGTCGTGCGTTCGCGATTGTTTAAAAAAAACATGTTTTACGAATGCCGTTATTAAATATTATAGAAATGTCTCTTACAAACCTTCTGAATTTCATAATAAATTACGTCACAAATAAAAAAAGAGCGAGAAGGTGAGAAGAAAAAGAAAACGGTGCCAAAAATTGAAAAAAAACCGCATGGGAATATTTTTTGTGGTAATTTTTTTGTTTATGAATGTTGTACTCATAAACAAAAAAAATACCACAACGGGTTGGGGTGCTGGTATTTCTTTAACAGGTGGTTGAGTCTTAGTCTGTCGCGAGTGTGAGAACCAGGCTTTAAAAACTCATAGAACCTCGTATGTGAGAGAACACACTGGCGCCATCTATCGAGTAGCTACTTGACATTTCCGTAGATTTCCTTTTTCTTTTTCCGGGTATCATTCTTTCTTGAATTAATAAAAAGCTTTTGACAATGCGATTACTTTTTGTAGATAGTACGTACTACGTACATTTGATCTTGCAAATACAGCAAACAGCTTCGCGTCTAATAAAATGCAGCTTTAAGGATCACCTCATAGATGGCATCAGCGTGCCAGTATGTCCTCTTGTCGTAAGAGAACACAAGAATTCGGTCGCAAGCAAACGCAAGTGTGTGAACTTAAGCCTCAAACTGGCCTATACTGCCGATACTACTGATACTGCCTGCATCTATGTTGAGAACGGCAGTATATTGCTCAAATAAATAAATAATAATAAAAATGTTTTGTATATATACATTACCCTGATGGAGACGATTGTGTCCGCATAGATTCGAGAAACACTTGTTCCAAATATTGCATCTTTCTCACGGTATCGTAGTTGATGGCATCCTGACCGATTGGAAGAGTTACAGGATAAAGCAGAGGACGCATGAGCGATGCAAACGGGGGCCACGCTGGCAGTATCCACTAGCAACCAGAGCTAGCGTCCCTACGTCACTTCCTCGTGGCGCCGTGTCGCTCGGATCGTTGTCGGTTCAGAGCGTGGAGTTATTGTAATGTACGCTAGAGGTTCAATTGGCGCTAGTGTCTATGCAACTTCCGGGATGCAAATTGAAGCAGACAGCAACCAGTCTACTTTTGCGATGCTCCTGTGCATTGGGAAACGTGGGTGCATTTTGTCTCTTCGCCGGACAAAAACAACAACATGGAACACTTTTATTATTTGGGTCGTACCGAATAGCAGGTAATTTATTAACGTGGTAAAAGTTTAATTGTTTTAGTTAGTGGATATTTCTTTATCAGTGAACGATGTTTAACTTCGCTATATTTCAGGCCCAAACCTCTGTTCCCCAGCAGATATCTAAAAAGAAGCGACGATTCTAAGCAAGATAAGTACCGAAAGGAATAGAGAGTGTGTTCAAGGTTCGTCACGCACTCCGGTGACGCTTATATATTGCTAATATGCCAATCCTGTCACTACTTGAAAATTACCCCGTCGTGCATCTTTACGAGCGGATAAAATCATTTAAAATGTAAATAATAAAGCACGTGGGCTATAAAAGGTGTCTCTTTTTTTATTATTTTCTCAGTCGGGCAGCTTTCATCCGGCAGCTTGTTTTCTAAGATTTCGAGCGTGCGGGTATTGTTTTGAACGTAGGACAATTAAGCGTCTTCGCACTGAGCAGAAAAAATAAAGCAGTACTTAGTGATTGAAAATCGGACTATATATTACGTATCCTTCAATTTACTCTGATCATAGACTGCGCCGACGTCATGTTCGCACTATGAGTGTCCGACAGTGCACCTAAATACATGTACGAAGCCATTTTAATACCGTTTTTAATGCAAAAAAAACCCGCCGTAGCTGATTAATTTTTTAGACTGCCTGACTAAGAAATGTTCGAAGCTATCTACACTCTAAAAAATCCCGTAGGTCTACTTTCCCGCAAAACACTGGGAGAGTCAACCACCGCAACTTACGGAGGCAGCTCAGCGAATGACGATGCCGAAACATATGTTTAGACAAAAAACGCAGTCTGAGTTGTGACATGCTTGCATTGCTTAATGTCAAAACTCCGACCTCGTTTTTTGGTCTAAACATATGTTTCGGCATCGTCATTCGCTGAGCTGCCCGTAAGTGCTGGTGGTTGACTCTCCCAGTGTTTTGCGGGAAAGCTAGACGCACGGGCTTTTTTAGGTGGAGGACATATGAATTATTTATTTAATATTTACAGAAACAACCTGCATCGCCGTAGCATTAAAGGCCAGACATGTACAAGTTACTCAAAAAAGAAATTAAGTTAGTGAGTATTGACGTAAAAAGTAATTTGAGTAGAGTAGAAATTACTCAAATAGAAAGTAATTGAGAAAATTACTAATTACCGTAAAAAGTGGCCAGTTACTTTTGAAGTTACTTTTATATGTTTTTGACGGTAAAAAGAAAGTACAGAGGTTTTGATCCGTTGGCGAAATTGTGCGAGCCAAATATGAATCGGATCGGCTTGTTTTCACAGAAATGCTTTAATAGCTGGTTCTGCTCCTGCGTGCCTAATTGTTTTATACTTTCTTGTTTGTTTGTTGAATGATGTACTGCGAATTTGTCATTTCTACTTTGAGGTTTAGCCATGTCTGGAGCTTGATTTTTTAGACAGTGTTTGCTTGTTTACAGTGTTGCGTAAAGTACATATAAAAAGTACTTGAAGTAAAGTGCAAAGTAAATTAGTGGTTATGTACTTCAAGTAAAGTAGTAAGTAGCTGGGTGCAATGCACTTGAAGTAACGTATATAAATACAATATATTTCAAGGAAAGTACAAGCACTTTTAACACAATCTTTCATGATGCTTTTTTATTCCCTAAACAGTGTTTTTTTAACTGGTATGCATTGCCCCTGCGAGTAGTCGGAGGTGCATCAGTTTTTTACGGAAATGGCAGCAAATATTGTATAAGGTCCAGTCGCCGCAGAATAGTTTGTTTTACTCTCGCTGACGAGCTATTTGCCCCAATCAACTTATAAGGCACTTATTTCCACCGGTCTTACAGCCGCCATTACTTCACTCAGAGAAATGACCAGATGACGTCTCGAAAGAGCGCGTTTTCACACGACGATACCGCCATGTTTTGTTTTTAAATTCGGGGAATCTACATTCAAGTCGGGAGTTCTAGTTTCCTCGAAAAATACAAGTACATGTTCAGAGAATTTACTTCAAGTAAAGTACAATTTTTCTAAACAGTAGTACTTTGGGTACCATGTACATAGAGTACTTCCCAACACTGCTTGTTTACAATTTTTTTTTTATAAAAACGTTGCCGGAATTATTACAGGTTTCTTGAACGATTCTTGAATCTTTGAGGATCTGCATATTCTGAGTTTTGGGAGGAAAGCCAACGCAAAAGGTGACCTTCACGTTTCTCTTTAGCACGCGATTCTTCGAGTAGAGCACAAACTATGGGAACACCAGATGAGTTTCAGTGCGGTGCTGCATTTTGTTGCCTTCTTTGAGTGAGGATGCAGTGGGTGCACCTGCTGTAGTGGGCGAAAGTTTGTACGTTAAGGAGAAGCGGGGACCAGCCCTTTCTTCAAATGGGCCAAGTCTGCTTAAGCTTCGGGACACAGAGAAACGCCAGTCTTCGTCGCTAATCCCGCAGTTACTCGGCCCCTTCTGCGTCGCGTCTGTTCGCTCCCCGCCCCTCGTAGCAGTGTTGCTGAAGGGGGGAGGGGGGAGGGGGGCTGTAGAAAATTTTGGGGGTTTCGGACTCTCCAAACCATTTTCTCGCCCCCCCCCTTTCCTACGCCACATGCTTCCCCTCTTTGCAAATAGCTGATCTTCCAAGATCTTATCTCCTTTGTGCAGGAATGTTTGTTGTTAGGCAAAACAACCACTAAAATTCAAAAGTAATTTGTAACTTGAGTAGAAGTTACTCAAAAATAAGTAATTCAAGTAAACTACTAATTAATAAAACAAGAATGTAATTGAAAGTTACTAAACTACTCAGAAAAGTAGTTAAAATACAGTAACTTGAGTAGAGTAGAACTACGTACAAGTTTATAGCAGGGAAACAAAAAATTAGCACATAATCACGAATGTAAATACAATGAAAAAAAACAATAACTACTGTTGAATAAAAAGTACACACACAAACACTGGAATTTTAAAAAATTTAGGATACTGTAAATTTCGGGATATTTTGCTCTTATAATCGAGCGCAGGGAGAAAATGCACCTACTTTTTCCCACAAACTTTCATTACCGAAAGTCAATTTTCCACTGGTTACTGTCTAATTCAATTTTAGACAGCACACTAGCGCCATTTGAACTTCTAGCGTACATTCCAAAAACTCTATGGTTCAGAAAAGGCCGCACGGAGCGACTCGGGATCACATAGCGGCGAGCGACGAGCGCCGCGTGGCACCCAGTTTCACCGCTAATGTGTTCCGTGCTTAGAAAGGGAAAGTTATAATTAAAAAATATTATTAAATAATATTTATAACAACAATAATAATACTGCAGGCCTATCTTGCGATAGAAAGGAACCATGTTTTTTTCTCATCCCCAAAATAAACTACGCATCGATCGAATGCTCAGTCTCCGTCCAAATGTACCTCTGGCGATTGGGATAAAGTTTCAGAAATTACCAGTATCTAATAGAAGGTTAGAAGCAATTTTTGAAGGTCTGCATGGAGAAAATGGCGGTCAACAAAACCCGCGAATTATGAAGGTGAAGGGCGTCTTCTATTGTGAACGAGTCCGTTTTATCATTGAAGATTTCCAGAAATCGCTCGTAACTTTTGAACAAGCCAACGGCAGACTCTTAAAAATGACATCTGATTTCATTCGGTAGCACGGCATGTAAACTCTGACTGAGAATTTGGCAATGTGTAGTTTAATATCGCGACAAGGATAACACGGTTTTTTTCTTTCTCTAAACACCCTGTACTTCTATCAATAAATATATGAATCAAACTAGGAGTAATCGCGAACATTATTATAAAAAGTTTTCATGTAGTACGACAGAAGCATTGCATCCTCTTCGCGCGCTATTCCGAGAATTCTGTACCATCGTATGCTTGCTCTATCTTTAGGCAAATTATGGGATCGGTCCCATAGAAGCGCATGTGTCTAATATATAAATTGTTACAAAAAAAAAGCTGTGAAATCTACATTGATGCGATATTTCGCAGGCGAGTTATACGATCAGGAGGCGTAATACTGAAGAATAATCGTCACAATAGGTCGATTATATAACAAGAATTTGCTAATTAACTCGTCAAATATTGAAAATAAATATATGGTTCTAATAAAAAAACTTGCTGAGCGTCATCGAAAACCACAACATTATGTAACTTTAGAAATATTTGCGGTGGGCTTCCGCCCGCTGAAGCAAATTCGACCGGGTACAGGTCTCAGCACCAGAGATCCAAGTAAAAAAGCGCCGACTCACCCCATTTTGAAGTATGGTTTTAATCTCGTCCCGGACTTTTTCTTGCACGTCTTGGTGTCTTGCCAGAAGGTAGAGTAGCCAGGACGAGTACTTGCTCAGGTTCACGGTTCTGAAGTAACACGTACGCTCTATAGTAAATATCTAAACGGTACCTTGCACGCCTTTCCGACGGACGGAAGGACGGACGAACGGACAGACGCCCGCCTGCCCGTCCGTCCGTCCGTCCCTCCGTCCGTACGTCCGTCCGTCCGTCCGTCCGTCTGTCCGTCCATCCACCCACCCATCCATCCACCCACCACCCATCCATCCACCCACCCACCCATCCATCCATCCATCCATCCATCCATCCATCCATCCATCCATCCATCCATCCATCCATCCATCCACCCACCCACCCACCCACCCGCCCGCCCGCCCGTTCGTCCGTCCGTCCGTCCGTCCGCCCGTCCGCCCGCCATCCCGCCCGCCCGCCCGCCCGCCCGCCCGACCGCCCGCCCGCCCGCCCGCCCGCCCGTCCGCCCGTCCGCCCGTCCGCCCGTCCGCCCGTCCGTCCCGCCCGTCCGTCCGCCCTCCCGCCCGCCCGCCCGCCCGCCCGCTTGTCCGTCCATCCATTTCTTATTAAGATTCGTTCTGTTACTCGCCCTGCTGTCAGAACGAGGGAAGCGTTGCTCTCTACCTCCACAGGACTCAGGAAGCATTGTTTTGGCGGCGTTGTTTTCCCTTCGGAAGAAAGGAAAACGAACATGTTTGGGTAGACATTACAGCAACGTGGAACAACGTGTGCACATTATAGAGGCGCCGTCACACTGGCCATACATCAAGCAAAAGACACTGTGTTCTTTGCAGACACATTCACAGTATCATCAGGGGACACGCCTCGAGGATGCTCCAAGCATGCATGTTTCAAAGATACGAACACTTTGAACATGTCTGCAATCCGTCTTTGTATGACCAATGCGAAAGAGCCCACACATAAGAAAGAAACATGCATCAGACAGTGTCTGCATGCTGTCCTTTGAGTGATGGGTTTGCAGTGTGACCGTGCCCTAAATAAAGGCCGCTCAAAAGTCACTAACAGCTAAGAAACGCAACGCGCGGCTGACCCCGAACACCTCATTCTCGCTCCGGCCAACGAAATGTACCTTCTTCTCGTCTTCTTCCAGAGACTTCTTCCAAAGCCGTATATTGCGAGAGTTTGGCCAATGGGCGAGGGGGATCGGTGGCCGAGTGGGTTAGCGCACACCAGCTCGGAGCACGTGGAGCGAAAGCTCGCGCTGCAGAACCCAGGGATCCTGGGCTCAATCCCCACCCTGCCCGTTTCGATCTGGATTAGCATCGTACCGGCGTGCGGTCGTGTATCACTACTGCGTGGTGCACGTTAAAGGCCCCAGGCTAGCGGTTGTACCGCACTGGCTAAATTGCTTATCTACAGTGGGTAACAATGTCGCCATGTTCTGGCAGACTAAACTCCTGCTGTAAAAACAAATAACGACTAATTTGTTGGCCAATGGGCGGAGCAAAGACCGCCGCCAGCGCGGAATATTCCCCCGTGGTTAGAGCGTAAACTAAATATGCGACACAGCGTCGACCAATCACCAGACCGCGATGTCGCACATATAGAAGCGTTCAATCTCGGCGTCTCGGTGACCATGGCGTCAATAGCATTGCAAAACTAAAGGAATGATCGCAACTACGCACTTTGCTCTAGTTTGGAGCGCACGTTCGTTTATTTTACCGTTGAATATGGACGCGACAAAAACCTCACATGCGCCAAGTTTTCACTCACCAGAGAGTTATACCTTTTACTCTAGCGACGCTAATACGGCTTGAATTAGTCGCATCGCATTCTTAGAGCTCCACGACCACCGCTGGGGGCTGTTTCGCGGCAAGCGGTTGGCCACGAGGTGCTCGCCTATTCAAACCAATGTGTAGCCGAACTCCCCCGATACACGGCTCTGACTTCTTCGACTGACGAGCGCCATCTGAGGAGTTGTTTGGGAGCTACAAATAAAAAGCAGCCCGACACGCCACTCCACCCTTCTGCCCCGCCCGTCGGAACACAAGAGCATCGTGCCCTTGTATCAGCTTTCATTGCTTATTATGCCCCATACTACCGATGCTCAGAATAAGAAGTATAAAAAGAGGAAATGCGAGCAGAAACAAATGCTGTATAAGTGAGAAAAAAATAGCTCTTAATAAAGCCCGTGAAAAGAAAAAAATATTTTTTAAACAATTTGGTAGGAACACGTGTTTTAAAAAATTAAATTTACGGGAAAAACAATATTTTTTGAGCAATATTGACGGCGCGAGGCGCAATTTAGTTGGTAGTAACCTCCTTTCCACTTGTTTTCCCTCTCGACATTTCGTGCGCGTGGAGGAGAGGCGGATCGGCTTCGCCTTCATGTTGAGGTCAAAAGAGCGAATGACCATTCCGTGACGTCATGGACCTTGCGCACACAATTTCAAATAAATCTGTCGCCATCAATATTGCTCTAAACTTTTCTTTCGTGTAAAATTTATTTTTTTTGACACGCGTGTCCCAACTGGACTGTTCAAAAAACGAACTTTTTATTTCCAGGGTCCCTTTAAGATAAGGGGCAGCAACTGAGACAACACAACACCGTTTCAATGTTTTTTTTCTGTATTTTTCGGTACAATGATTGTTTATTAGTTCGACTGCGCAGTAACCCTTATTTCAGTGCTGATTATCTTGGTCGCGCGGGACGCTGGCCTGCGGAAATGGCGACAACAGGAAGCAAAGGCCAGGGGCGAGGGTGTACGCATGCGCAGACTGCTGTACTGTGCACAAGCATTAGCCAAACAGAAGGCCGAAGAACGAATGACGAAGCCAAAAGCTTGAACGTAGTTTAAGTCCAGACACAGCCGACGTTAAGGACGGATGGAGTCAATCAAGGAGCGAGAAAAGTGCATCCTCATGGCAATCGAATTGTCTTTGTGAGTTTCTTATCGCCGGCTAAACCAATGACGCACTCAAAAATCCTAGGATCGCGTCCCATTCAGTGGGCGTGGTTGATCTAGTCGCTGATAAGAAACGCACACAGGCTACGAGTGCCAGCGCCGTTACGCTCTTGGCTCGGCTTGATTGGTGTCAGTGAATTGTAGCATTTGTCGAACCTCGAGTTTCGGCTGTTTCGGCGTACTTCGAACTTTTGAGAAAGTTCGACTAAGCTCGAATTTTGAAGACCGTTATCGACGAAGGTCGAATTTTGACGATATTTCTCACAAAATTTTCAGATACCTGAGAAAATTACGTGTTACATGACTTTTGTTATATATTTTACACATGCTTAAAAAGACACACACACACAGAGACACAAACTCATACGAATACACACACACGTACACACGCAGAGAAACTTATTGAGTTCGGTAATGTGAAGCGATGCACACGATAAAAATGGCACCCTCCTTTGGCAGGTGGCGGGCCAGCCCCTTTTTGATGGTTGTGAAAAATGGTAGATGAATGCTTGGGCTTAGCGGCGATATGCGATTCTTTACCTTTCTCCATTAAAAAAATAATTTTAATGAGATTTTAGTTAGTTGTTGGATTTAGAAGCTTTGACTAAATGGAGCAAGCCGCCGCCCGATTAAAAGGGTTCAGCCGTATCCATCCATCCATCCATCTATCCGATTTTCACTCATGCGGAGAATGGTCGAACTTCAATAGAACTTTTTGACGAATTTCTGAGTGTTACTTTTTGTGGCAATTTTTTCTAGATAGTTTTTCCTACTTTTGTATTCTGTGTTAAAAAGCGGTCGGAATGGGGACACTTGTAATGAGTGCCGATGCTTGAATGATCATTCATACCTTCATCGGTCCCAATGGGGACACCAGCTGCATTAGAACCTCCGCAGTCATTCTCCATTGCGTCGACCAGAGACTGCAAAAAGTCCCTTTTCTTGTGTTCCTTCACCATTTCGAAAAAAAAAAGAAAGAAAAATGAGGATATATGTGTTCATAAACGACAATTTTTACCGCTTGGCACTTATCTGTTTTTCTTACTCTATATCTTTCTATCCTCCTCTCCATTTATATTATTAATATTTTCAGTTCTGTGTATGTTTAGACAGCAGGATGTTATTTAACCCCAAGGTGCGCCTGGTGTCTCACGGTGAATGACAACTTGAGCCAGTGCAGCACCACCTCTAGCCTGGGGATTTTAAAGGGATGATGGGATTATTTTTTAGCTTCTTCCTCCTTACCTCCCCTCCCAAACTCAAAAGCGAAATAAACAAAATTACCTAGTCGTGACGTAGCATTTCACCGGAACCGTAAGTTCTCACAGCCGTCTGAGGGTCGTTGGAGTTAGCCGCGTTTCTTTCATCGATGCTAATAAGAACGCTGTGAGATTGTCAACTTTGTGCGGTGTTGGTTTCGGAACGCGATGACTCCGAGCTTCCACGGTGATTTTTAATCATACCGCGGAACTTGTCATTCGCAAGTGATGATACGTGCTGTCACGGCCCTCATTGCCCCCGAACGCGAATTTAAAGATTCGTCGACGGATTAATTGTTGACGAGCGCATACGTCCGAGTGACGTAGTTCTCGTGTCTAATACGTGAGCTGGGTTCAGCTGACGTTCTTGGGTACCGCGGATGTATCATTGTGAAAAGGCGGGGAGCGTTCAAAGGAAAGGATGATAAGAAATAGTCCGCTATACTTTGATTATTTCGAACAAAAAAGCAGGCTTTCGGTTCTCTACCCGCGTGTAGTTGTCTCCTTTCAATCCAGAAAACAATAAGCGATTAGTAAAAATTTCAATCTAAACGAATTCATTCCAGCCGAGAATTCCTTCCATGGTCCCTTTAACGTGCATCGTGCATCAGGCAGTCGTGATACGGGACAGCACGCCGGCACGATGCTCATCCAGATCTAAGCGGGCAGGGATGGGGATTTAACCAGAGATACCAGGGATCAGCATTGTCCATTTCTTGCATTATCAAAACACCTATTTGTAAAGCTGAAGAAATCTATATCTATATAAAAACAGTGCTCTAATCTTGAGGATGACGAAAAAAATATTGAAAGAAAGCGTCGCAAGTTACCCTGAATGACAAAGGATGTAACAGTCGGTGTTACTGTTAGCATATACATAATAGAATTACTCACGTTATTATCGCCCGCATAAAGATAATCGAATAGATATAAGTGTTACTATAATTGAGGTTGTTTACAACGGACTCAACGACTTATAATTAGCACATGGCATGACTATGAAGATTTTTTGCAGTGTGGTTTTTAAAGCGATTTATACTTTTATATTTGCCTAATTATTGCGGGTGTTTGCTTGCTTTGATCTTGAAAATTTACATTTTGAAAGCCTTGTTTTTTAAGCTTACGCACTGATTTTTCAGTTGTCTTAAAATAAAGTCAAGAAAAAAAAACCTTCTTCATTATGATTATGTGAGTAAAATACCAGATTTAATGAGCTGAATGTAATAGCGCAAACGAGCTGGTGAATATTAAGCATTACAGAACTCTTGAGATTGTGGGTAAAAACGGCACATCCTCTAAAAGGTTTCAAAAACAGGTTTCAGGTTATGCGTCCTTTTTACCAGCAGTCTCGATATGCATAATTCGTTCTAGATTTAAGAAAAACAAATATATACAAGCGAAGTTTCTTCTTACGAATTTTTCAAAACACTACGGTACACTGCACCTTCTGTTGCACTACTTGACGTTGTATTTCAATCAAAGTTCTGAACGATTCAGTTACAGTGCCTTTAAACGCGCGTCTCTGACTGAGGGCGTGTTCAGCGTCTTACAGCACCCATGCATCAAAGGTGGTTTCGACGTGGCAACAAACGACATTACATGAGCCGGCCTGTCATGCTGTCGGATGGGGCGATCCTGGCGAATAATTGCAGAAATCCTGACGAAAAAGGCGAGCAGACGCGAGGGCCGCTTCATCACAGGCTCTCTTCAGAGAGCCTCGATCTTAGAGGCGGCGCAACTCCTACAATAGAGGGCGCTTGCAGTTTAATGGAAGCAGAGCCGTATATGGGGAGAGTTTGGTCAGCCTATGATCTCGCCGCCGTAACGCTATCCTCCCAAGCGAGCCAATCAGCACGCGGCGCAGAGCGAGAGGCATGAGCGCATGCGCGTGAACCCCCGGCTGCTCCCAGCTGAGTGGGGAGGGCCACCATCTTCGTTCATTGGCCCGGCAGAATGCATTGGATCGGCATCTAAATCTCAATTATTTCCTTTAATATCGCTGGCCCTGGCAAGGAAATGATATACTGTTATTCCTCGGTGGGTTAAAAAGCTAATAAATGAAGTTTTCTCGACGTATGGCCACAAACTTTTATTCAGGCGAAAAAGAAGTCGGCCCGTAGCAGACGACGCGTAGCCTCAGCAGTGCTCTCTCCGACCAGTCTCCGACAGCGTTGAGAAAAAATGGCGGTCGTCTCCTCCCTGCTCCCTACTTTCTCTCTCGCTCCTTCGGCGCTCTACGCCAACACCTCCTAGAAGACAAGGCCGTAGCGCTCTTCTCGTGACGTCGCGAAGGAAGGCCATCGGGGGCGCGCGGCGAAGCGAAGGCAACGCGCGTGGATCGACCGTCGTAACGCGCTTTTAGTCACATACGCGTGTCTTATTAGCTAAAATGAAAGCTGCACATAGCAACGGGTCTCGAAAATATTTTATTACACGGGCAAAATATTACACCGCTAAATAATCGGGATGAAATGGTACGGGGTAGGCGTATAAGAGAAAACATTGAGCCACGCAATAATTGCTGTAGGAATGCATATTTTACACAGAAATACTTCGACAAAATGGCGAGACACGCAGTGATTGGACACAGCAAAACAAATCACAGTTAAAAATCAGGTAGACGTAGTCAACGCGGACACGGCTAGACAAGTGTCACTTACGATCATGTAAGCGATGTTATCGCGTGCAGTCACTGAATTCTTGCATCATACCCCGGCCACACGGCAAAAGTAATGTAATTTCGATCGAATGACATTATGGGGTCGACAAATCAGCTTGCGACGCTCATATAATCACTCAAGACCTCGATCTGATTAAGTCCCATATCATTTAATGAAAATATATTAACTTTTCCGTGTGGCAGGGGTACTAAACTTACTATTTACAGTCAACTAATTTACTTCTCCCTATGGGCTCGAGCTGCCTTAGAACAAAATATCTGATTTTGTATACAATAATACTATTACCTTAAATACAGTTAAGATTCTAGTATAAAAGCGGTAAAGGCAATAAAATAACATTAGTATAAATAAACACATAAGCACAAACAACGCACTTTGTATAATCACACAAACTTGTTATTCACCTTCCAGTGAAAACTAGAATATTAACACGCATATTTACAAATGTCGACGCAACCGCACACGGATAACGACGTAAAGATGCTATACGCACTCCGGAAGTGCATTATCGGACGACGATGGCTATACGCACTCCGCCGAGAACTCATGCCCGTCGGGCCACCCTTTCGAACGGCGCGTGTATCACTGGGGAGCGTGTTAACCCAGCCCCCTGCCTGCGTTCACGCCGCTTCGCGGCGACAGTATTGGCTGCTAATCTACAAAACGTAACCAGTACACGCTCGCTTCGCGGCGTCTCGGTCCGACAACCGCAAGCTCCCGCTGTCCGCCGATCGCATCCTCCGGAAAGGGAGTTCCATTTAAGTTCTGCGAAGTTACAGTCGACAACATTATCGCAAACAAGAAATGTCGTAAACATCGCGATAGTGCCTCAATAGTACAAAATTGAATAACAAAAAGATACGCCCACCGGAGATCGAACTCGCGTCCACTTGCGTACACAAGCGGACGCTATAGCCATCTGATGCTAATGCCATCGCTGAACAATAGCTCGTTGTCGACTATTCGTTTGTACACGAGTTTAGCGGTAGTGTCGTATAGCCATCTCGTCCGGTAAATGCACTCCGGAGTGCGTCATAGTTTTACTCCACAGATAACGACGAACAAGATGTCATTCTGTCACGAAAAACAAAAACGTAAAAACAACCTGACTGCAGCACTTTACTCGCGTCCCACATGACCAAGAAAGCCCGTAAATAAGTTGTTACTCACCTGTCGATCGTATCCACACGTCCCGCAATAGCCGTGGCGAAAACATTTGAACACGAACTTTAGGTCTCTCTCTGTCGAAAGAGAGGTCTATCGATAATCGACCAGTGTCATCGTTGGCTGGTTGCCACATATGTCACTCAAACCGTAGCAGGACTTGTTCCGCGAATCCACGTAAATGCCGTAGTATCAAGCGAACACAAAAAAAACTACCCGAGACTGCGGTGACGATCAAGAAACCACAGGAAGGATCAAAAGAACCACACACACACACGCACGAGCAGCGAGCGGCAGCAGTGTGGGAGGCTTAACCAGCTTAACGTCGTCGACCCATCTCTTGCTCGCGTGCGCTCCCTGCAGCGATGACTGGATTTTTTTCGGTTCCCTTCCCTTCTGAAAGTCTCAGGGTTCCTTTTTAGACAGTCAGCAGCTCACACACAACGTAAATTTACCAGAATCGGAGCCCGTACGAGGGAAGAAAACGTCGCAGCGGACCGGTTCATTCGAAAAGTGTGGGGATCTGCAGGATTGCACTGTAGTCCCGCGGTTACGGGGATAATCATAAATAAAAAATTAGTACTTTCAACCTTGATAGCGCGTTGTATATTATGTTTATATTATATATATAATAAATTGTACAATACTGCGCTTTTAAAACATATATTAATGTCAGATAAACGCTCACGAACACCCCGCGCCGCTCGACAAGAAACGTTTTTTCACGTCGATGCGGTCGATGCCACAACATTTTTCTCACGTAGTTGCGCTATGGACTTCCTTCCTCCGCCATTGTGACGTAACCACTCGGAGCGCTCTGGCCTTCACTTCTAGGAGGTGTTGTCTACGCCCTTTCGTTTACTTTTCTCCTCTCCGGCGCCTTCGTCACCACACCCACTGGCCACACGAAGAGGACCCAGGGCAGATTGGTCGCAAGTGCGCATGCGTTGCCTCTTCGCGTAGCGAGGAGAAAAGCGGACGGCGACGCTTGCAGGCGATCAACGGTTTCGTCCCCACCTCGCAGCTTTGGCCTTGATCGAGCAGTTGGAAGCACTCCGAAATCTTAGGCACACCAAGTCTCATTTTGCGTATGCTAGAGCTCCCGTGACCTGCCAAGCTGGAGCGCCTCCTACAGTAGCGGCTTTGTTCGACAAATATGAAATTCGTGTTTCCGTTTCCCTCATAAAAAAAGCTATAGCATTGCGAAAGCTGAAACTCCTCTGAATATCACTGAAGCGGTGGGGATAGGATGCGAAAGTTTGTGACTATGACGCTAACTGGATCGACAGATAAAAAGGAAAGACGATATCTTTCCATGAGCCGACGTTCACCTACTGAGCATAATTTTGTCAAAACACTAAACACCATTGTCAACGCCATTGTCAACGCCTGCAAAAAAAAAATATATATATATATATATATATATATATATATATATATATATATATATATATATATAATTTTTAACACACACAAAGAAACAAATTCATTAACTATAAAAATATATTGTTTTTCTCCTTGACAACTTTTTTTTTGCAGTAGTGAATATTACAGGTGCTCTCAATGTCCTTTCGTGTTTTGACGAAATTACGCTTAAGTGGATGTCGGCTCACATAAAAGCTTCGTATTTCTTTTTTTTATTTTATTCAGGTAACGTTATGTTTTCAAAATTTGGCATCTCATTTCCACCTGCGTCTTATTCCCACGGATTTTCGGTTTTCTGAAATGCGCAGCTTCTTTATTTGGGTCGAAAACCTGGCTTCGGTTACCCTACCTCACCATGTAAACAAGCCACTGCCACGCGTCCACCGCGGCTGCTTCGTCATCGCTAGGATAGCGGCAGCCAAGAGCGCGACACGAGTGTGACGTCATCAGGCGAAAATCGAGGGTCCACAAACGAGGACGCGGTAAAAAAAACACCAGTCGGAGGCGCGATCGAGGCACTCACTGAATTGACTCTGCGCATTTCCTTCTCGGACATCTATCTGATATATGCTTCTTACTCACCAATGGATCCCCTATTCTAGGACATCTGAAATATGCTTCTTACTCACCAATGGATCCCCTTTTCGAGCGTAGAGAGTTGGAGCAATGACATCTTGAAGCTTCCGTACCCCAGGCTTCTGGATGCTCTCGATCATCCTCAGCACGAGTTGGATGAACAGAGTAAACTCTGGGAAGCAATCTGGGCGAAAAAAAGAAAAATAAAGGACAAAGGTTTTTTGAATAACGAAAAGGGTTCAGTGGAAGCTCTTCGCATCTTTTTACACGTCAGCAGAGCGAACTCTGTAGAGGAGGCAACCTCCTCTCTAGCGTTGGCTCCGCTAAAGTGGAAAGGGATGGGAGGGGTTTCCCCTGAACGTTTAGCTCTTGTGATATCTTGCAACGAGAGTACAATGGAACTCTGGCGCCATCTATGAGGAGATCCTCACAATAAATTGGCAGCAACTGAAAGTGTTAACGGCGTCCCGATAGATGGCTCCAGGGTGTTATTTTGTCGTGACATATTTTGAGAGGTTTTAAGGCACATGGTCGTAAGGTCGAAGTGTGAACCAGCCTTTACCCCAACAGTGGTCATAAAATTCTACAAGGCGGACGTTCCTTCGTCTCCTGCCTAGTCTAGTCTGCGTTTGTAAACGCAGACGCAAAAGTAATCTGATCACCTATGGAAGTACTAAGACTATTCGTAACAGTTACTGTCTTTCCTTCCCCTTTCTAGCGGCGCCCTTTGTTTGACCGCGTTTTCCGCCAAGGAATCCTCGAACAAAGTCTTAGTCAGGCGGATATGGTTTATCTAAATTGGTGGATTACGAGGACGGGTTGTTTAAATTTGGGCATCCGAATTCAACAATGGACTGTACGAAATATGTTTCTTTAAAGAGGCAGACCAACATATGTTATCTTAAAGATCTGAAATAAAAAAAGAAACTAGCGCTTACATTTTCAATTAACGGTCAATTATTCTCAGGTAAAGCGGTAACCAAATTGTATACATTTTTTTAACCAAGGGTAATAGTAATCTATTACTCTTTTGAGTGTACAATAATGTTGACAACTTGAGAAACCCAGGTCCATTCTGATTAGGCTTCTCGCTTCTCGCTTCGGGGTCCTCATCAACTGATGCCCATACAGAAATGCCGTTTATGGCCACAACTGGGCAATTAGGGTCGTATATAGCTCTATCACAGTATATGGCCATATATGGCCTTATCTTCCCCGTTCTTGATAGGCCGGCAATTTTGTACGAGTGGAGCGATTTTTTTTCCTTCATATTCTTCGTTTTGGCAGGAATTGGGAAGACCGAATAGCCCTTTCCCAATTGCTAGCTAAAACATCATCCTATCATTATATATATATATATATATATATATATATATATATATATATGTTAATAAAGATATATATATATACTGTAAACGTACGGAATTTTCGCGTGGACCTAATTTTCGCGGATTTCGCGAACCGCCTCCGATTCCCGGAACACATAGGTCCCGTGAATAACCCGGAAAAAATTCATCACCTTGGAAGCGGCATTGAGACGCCAGGAGGAAGCACGCGTCCAAGAGCGTGCCAATAACCATTATGTACGCGATATGTGAATACGGATATGGAAAGTATTCCTAAAGCAAATATGCGCCGTAAGTCGGAATTCAGCTCACCTCAAGAAGTTTATTTGGTACCTTCAGACAATTCCTGCCAGAGTACAGCCGATTTCGGATCGTGTCTCTGCGGTTCTCGAGATCCGCATACACTCTCAATCAGCCATGCTGCGTGAACGGGCTTCACAACACTTGCTCGCAAGTCGATCTTAACGTCGGCTGCACTATGTCCTTTCTCCACCACCTCTTGTACACATCCGGCATACCACTGGGTAAAGCGGTTCATCATGGCAGTCTTGAACACATTGTTAATGTTTAGGTCGTTCGGTTGCAGGAGTCCGGTGCAGCTTGCCGGGACGAAGACGTACTCAATGCTGGTTTGCAGCCAGTCTCTGCAGAAGACTCTTCGAAATGATGAGCAGCGAAGATGTCAAAATGCAAAGTGCATGTTGACTGGCAACCAACTACACACGACTCCTGCATGTCTCCACGTACGAAAGGAGAACAGTGTCGACAAATCGCAGCATTGTGGCTTCGTTGCTCCAGTGGTTGTCACTGTGCCACACGTCCCAGTCATTTGGAAACGTGACCTTGGCATGGCACCCGTCTGTTTTGCCTGCATATAACACTTGAGGAGGCAAGAGTTTGCCAGAAAGCGTCGTGGTCATCAAAACGGTGATTTCCTTTTGTCGTCCAAGCCAACCACCCCAACTTGCTTGGAACCTCGGAGCCCTCCATCGTCCACTTGCTGGCTGGAACCAGCTTGGCACCTGTTTGGTCCCAGTTGAGCACCGAGTCGTCGGGAATACTGGAAGTGGTTTTCTCTTCTCGTCGATAGTCTGCAGGAACTTCTTTTGTGGCACCCTCGAAATCATTTGGAAAATTTCGCGCAGTCTTCGTGGCCTTACGCTTGACGAATCTATCCTGTTCAGGAAAGAGTCTTGCCCAGGGTCTGTCGAGAACGAGAGTCCCACAAACTCTGGCAAGAGTGTGGGCTTGGTCGCCCGCACAATGCCCAGTGCAGCAGCGATGCACATCCTGGAGGTTTATAACACCGCCCCCCTTCTCTGAGCTCCACAATGTACGCCCGTACGTCATCATCCAAGGATTTCCAAGCACAGGCTTGACACCTCCCGAAGTTTTACCAGGCAAGGTAGCCAGCTCTTTTGAATGACAGGACTTGTAGGCTTGGATATGGGGAGGTCTTCATCCCCTACGACCGGTGCTCTCGTTGAGAAGCTTTTCTCTTCCATCCGGAAAACTTCCTCACTGCAGCAATTGTCCCATTTTCCGCAGCATATTTTCCAATCTTACATCTAAGTTCGTCATTGTGGGCAGAGTAGGGCCCTCGTTTCCGCTTTCGGGAGTCCACGCGTCGGTAGAAGCGGCAATAACACTTTGATTGGCCGACGTAAAAGAACGCTTATCATGTGTGGTCTTGCATGCCTGCATGGGTCAGGCAGTCCCGGCATATGATGATCTTCTGCATTCTCGACGACTGGCTTGAAGTAACGTAGTAAGGACATCAAGGGACAGCAGACTGACGGGCACAAGAAAACGCACCGCAACTGACGCAGAGCGTGCTGGCGTCGACGACCCCGGAACGCAGCCAAGTTTGATTGGCCCCTAAACCCACTTTGAGTCGGTTTATGTACAATCGTTGGACCCCATCGCCCTTTGATACGCTGGGCTTCCATGCAGAGTGTGTGACCTCGAAAAGTGAACCCAAGAAGGTTAAGGGGTGTGTGACCCAGTTAGTTTGGGACCCTTAACTTATTTACATACACTGGTTTGACCCCATTGCCCTATGGCGGTTGTCCTTTCATGCAGAGTGTGTGACCTCGAAAAGTGAACTCAAGAAAGGTTCACATCACAAGAAAACCGATGTGAACACTAACTCAGCCTTCTCGTCGGCGTCTCGAAGCTGCGGTAACGGCAGTGACTTCCGGACCATTAGTCACATCAACCTACTGCCGCCTTCCCTTTCCTAGATTTTGACTGATTGACTGAAGCCGCAGAATCCTAGAAAGATGGAAAGACAACCGGGCCGGAAAGGGGGGGGGGGGGGGGGGTCCGGTGGCAATCTGGGTTCGCGAAAATTAGAGCCCGCGAATAATTTTAATTTTTCAACTTTGGCCCGATGCGCGAAAATTCCAGGCCCGCGAAAGGTCAATTCCGTCGTTTGCAGTTTATATAATAGTACGAAGTTCAGGAGACTTGGCTGCCGGTTGTAGAAAATGTAAAGTAGCCACTTCAACTCAAAACTTGGACTCCTTTACTTGGGACGTTTACGGGACCCGGGGCGGGTCTTCGCATCCCGTCTCGGGTCGAAACGTCTAAGTAAAGGAGTTAAGTTTTTGAAGTGGCTCTTTATTTTATATATATATATATATATATATATATATATATATATATATATATATATATATATATATATATATATATATATATATATATATATATATATATATATATATATATATATATATACAACAATGCAAACTCCAGTGTGAGAAAAGCAAAAATAGAAGAAAAATTAGATGTGGGCACAGAAAAGAAAACACTTCTTTTTGCTTGTTGTATATTTTACCCCGCTAGGGCAAAACGTCGATATTTTTTTGGTTTCTTTTCTTTTTGTCGTCAGTCAGGCACTTATTGCTCTCTCGAACACTCTCTGTAAGCGAACATTGCCAAGCAGAGAAAAGGACAAGGAAATTAACTACTATCAGGACGACCTCTCAAAATGCCAACACAGCGTCTCCCAACATTGAGTGCCTTTCTGAACGCAACCTACTTGAAGAAGGTGTGCCGAGTGCCGCGGCCATTATGGGGGCCTCTCTTTGTTATCCATTCACTAATTTCCTTATCCCATGTCCGTTTATAGGGAACTCCCGAAATAGGGAATATGGATTGGAGTTAAACGGTGCATCTAAGTAATAATCAGCTATGTCACTATTCGCAGCACTAGCGATGGTGGTACCGCAGTGTCGAGAAACGCGCTCCCTAGCTCCTGGATGGTCGGTCTACACTAGAAAGGTGCTTGCCGACACCTTCCTGGCGGGAAAAAATTAAGTGCAGCCTCTAATTCTACTCGTACAAAGCAAAACTAGAATTAATTGCGCGTTGCAGAGCCCGCCTCTTACTGCTGTTCTGAAACGATCATCAAAATGAGAGCCCATTTTGATAGGCGCCAGCGTGCCCCCTATAGGTCGTGAAAGTTGCGAATAACTAAAGCGATCTCTTTTTTTTTCCCAAAAATGTTTTGTAATATATGTTAGTGATATTCTGCTCCTAATGGTTTCTGCTGCACAAATGCCCTACGATTTTTTTTTTGTTCCGTGTTAATAAATTATTTTGGTAAACCAGATTTGCGGAACTGTATAATTGTGTTTGTCACTGACGTCGATACAAATCACGCAATGCGGAAGAATCTTCAAAAGTCATTGGATTACATTTCTAAGTATTTGTACTCTACTCCAAGATACTTTACAGTGAAAGTAACCTGGTAGTGTTGTCAAATACTTTATGAATCAGGTATTTCGTAACTAACTTAAATACTTTATCGAGTATTGTGTCCAGCACTGGGTCTACCACACTGATCTCTGTGTCTATTTGCTGGATCGCGCTTGCCGCCTATGCGAACGCGGCCGTTGGCGGCCATCTTTTGAGTAGAGTTATGTACTTTTAGCCACACCATAGTAGTATGGTGGCGCAATCTACCACCCGTTAGATAGGATACAGCTGGTGCGGCCACTATCATCCATCCATCATCCATGGCAGACAGCGTTGTGGGCAGTTGTGGTCAACGTTACTCACGCAAGCTCAGTTTCACAGCTCCGCCTGCGATGGGGGCTCAGTGCGCGGATCACAAGAACTAGCACGCGCTGCGGTCGAGTCTTGCTTCCGGATTGTCTAGTCCGCCAAGTTTTGAATAGCAATACTCGAGCTTGGGCGAGTTGCTGATTCATACTAATACTTCACAGCGCAAGGAGAGCAGGACGCACACCAAAGTAAATTTCAAACACTCAAAGAACAAACTTTGAGTGCGCTGACTCTCAACTCTGTGGTGTAGTACATTTCATCATGTCATCATCTTTTTTTGCTATTATGCACATGGAAGTAAAAAAAAAAAAAGGGAAAAAGAAATTGAAATAGAAAGAGAAAAGCTCTCAACGCGGTGGCGGTAGCAGGCGACGCTCGAGACAGGGAGAGTAAGATCCGACTGCAGCGCCGCTAGTTCTCGTGACCGCCACCTGGGCCACTCGACTCAGCCAACTCAGCAGGCGAGAATAGGGAGCTGCAAAACTGAGCTTGCTCCAGTAACGTTGGTTGTGGTGGCAGGCTGCCATAAAAATACCCGTGGGGGATATTTCATGCTTGATTGAAATTGTTCGACGAAACATATTGTTGAAACCCGGCGTGAACGGTAGCCCGATCTTTGAGGACCCGGCGAAAGTTTCACAAAATCGCAGCGCCGGGAAAACTAGCTCAGCCTCGCATCGAAAGTCGCATCGAAAGAAGTATCGAAAGCAGACGCCGGCACTACACTGTACCCATAGAGAAATATAGTACTACGTAAAGAGTGGCCACTCAAGCCGTTTCGCGGCCCAGGAGTTAGGGACTCTACTGGCCGTTAGTAGGCGCTACAGTGCCACTTATTTTGAACTTTTGTCAGATATATAATATAAATAAATAACTTCATTGTATAGAGTAAACTTTTTAATTATTACGAACTTTGAAAACTTTCAAAAACGACCTCAACGGCTGTGGCTATGGCTGCGGCACGACGGTTGGCTTCGGAGTCGTGGACTCGACGGAGGGCAAACGGAGGGCGGATACTTCGGCTGCTTGGTCTGTGTCTCTTGCCTCGTTGTGTGGTTGAGTTGGTTCTGCGGCTTGTTGTCTCGTGCGGGTTTCTAGTCATTCTTCCGTTGCGGTCATGGTATACGGTATATGTAAGAAGTATTGTGACTGTAGTTTCTTTGTTGAAAGACATTTGCATTCGGTCACTGAATGTAGAAGCACTAGACAATATATATGCAGCGCCTTTCATGGAACTTGGGCGGTAAATATTTTAAATGCCCTCCATCATATTGCAATTGTCGCTGTAAGTATCGCTGTAATACAGTACTTTTTTCTATTGTACAACTGTTGACGCGTTATTCATACATTTTGCATGTGTATTGTTATTTTTGTAATGTATGAATAACGTACATCACTCCTTGCCTTCAGAGTTGATGTTTGTTTTGCTTGTCATAGTTGCAAAAATAAATACTTTTGTGTGTGAATCCCTGGTGTCGTCCCATGTCGTCCCTTCAAGAGAGTTAGCACAAATGTGAAGATATCTTTTTCGGTGTGCGGTCAGTTTCAATTATATGCAGCGCTGAGTGACTTTTCTTCTGCAGTACAATTAAGGCATGCTTATAAAACAATTCTATTTTAAACAAAAAACGTGCTAGTTACAATAACATTGACTTGTTAAACTAGGAGGGCGCATGCTACTGACCAGTTCAAAAATACCGCCAGAATTCGCCTTGAATTCATTCATTCATCTGGCCAGCGGTTACTGCGTGTATCTATCCATTCAACACTCAACTAGGGACTACTTGGGGACTATACTGGCCGCTGGGTGCGCTCGCTGACGCTGAATTGGGCCACTGGGGCCTATGGAAGTGTCCGCTCTTTACGTAGTACTATATTTCTCTATGCTGTACCGGTAATACAGTGTACTAGAATACTTGTAGTGTTGGGACCACTGATCTCTATTCAGTGGTTGGGACTGGAGCGGCTCGCCTGAGGCGCGTGGTATTGATCGCGACGGGTGTCGACATCGGCGCGTTACCCAGAAGGTGCGGCGCGCGCGGCTGCAGGCGCGAAAATATGAATTTTTGCGCAGCTTTGCAGAGTGCACATAGGATTTCTGATACAGCTACGACTCCGCCAGTGGTCGTACCGCGGCATCATTTACGCTGCGGCACGACCGCACTGATAACATGTTCCTTCAATGTATTGGACGGTACAAGCTACATTACTCTGCCTTCACATAGAAAAAATTGCGACCTTAAAGAAGCGGATTGCAAGTTGTTTCAGCACAGAATTAGCTGCTACTTTCAGTTCGTCGGATGGTGAGCATTTTAAACGATACGCTCATTTCCTTGGTTGAAAAAGGCAAAACATTAGATATTTAGCGGAGATGTCTAAAACTCGGAAGAAGATTTTTGTTTATCTGTTTTATTTGATGGTAGAACGAAACGGCACATACTAAAGCCCAAGATTGTTTTAGTGTGTCTTATAAGTACTCCAGCCTAACTTCTCTGTCTTCTTTTCTGCCCGTCTTCTTATTCTTGACCTTGATCAGCTCGCTTCACTTCTCCACTCATTCTTGAGTTCATTTATTCGACAAACCGCCCAAGCGACGGTCGCAAAGTGATGCGAATCTTATATTTCATCATGGCTGCCACGACCATTCGAGGACCACCCGACGTTCACTTGTAAGAAATGTGCTTATAAGCCGTGACAATTTTTATCCCGGGTTTCACAGTTTTTTTGCGACGTGCATATTCCACGCCATCAAGATTGCCGGTCGTATCAGCTATTTAAACAGGTCATGAAACGGTATCGGGTTGGAATGTTCATAACTTTGCAGAGAGAGAAAGATAGGATAAGCTTTATTTCTGCACGCCTTGTTCGGCGCTCGTTAAGAACGTTCTAGTGTGTTTCACAGACGCTGCACGTGACGACATTGACGGACCTTTTGGCTGCCCAAGGTTAGGGAGGCGGGGCTTCAGCCCTTTTTGAAATTGCTCTTATGGCTCTCCGGAGCGTCGCATTGAAAGATAATTGTGACATGTGTTATTCTAACGGCCAAGTGAATACAATTCAAGTGTTTTTTGTTTTTTTTCAAATGCAGAACTGCCTTTTCTTCCTTTTAAGGAGAGAGACGCACTGGTCCTAATCTGGCCACTCACTAAAGATAATAACCGAATAAAATTGGCTTAGTTTTGCTTTCTAGAAAATGGCAGGCGCCAAAAAAATTCGAAACATATGAGCATCGTTCGTTTTCTCAACTCGGAGCCAGAACAAGCGGCTACGTTGCCTGTTGCCTATACCCTTTGCCGTCAAGGTTAATCAAAGCCGCGCGCTAAAGTTTGGAAAAAGTAGGAAACGCGTGCTGAGCTTCAGGCATTGTTAGAGTTCGGCTATTGTCATCACCGCAGTGGTTGGACACGAGTCACTACCCAAGTGTCCGCCGAGGCATTGATTGCTACGAGCCGAAGTCCAGTCCTCACAACCAGTTCTCGTGTCCAATCCACGAGCCGCGCTCGACTGTCGTCAGGCGGGTGGTTTCGATCCCACTATTAAGTCATCAAGCTTCGTGAAGGCAAGACTGAAAGAAATGGTCCCCTTTAATCCTCGCAATTTCAACACGACAAAGAACCTTCTGAATCAGTGGCGTCCGTGCGAGTATATTGGGGCCAGACTAGGACCAGTACGCCTCTGAAAATAGTGAAAATTCCAACCCGATATCGTTTCATGACCCCTTTAAGGCTCGGGTAATTTAGCAGCAGGTCTATTGCAGAGTGATGCCCGCCCGTATGACGGTGACCCTCTTGTAAAGTGGAGAGCGAATCTGATCGAGAGAAACTTCATGTTTTATACTCAGACTCTCTTTTAAGCGGAACCGCCTTAACGGTTCACAACCAATCAGCACACAAAATTGCACCGTCACGATGATAGTTATCTTTGTGGGTTTGTGATCACCAGCTAAAACGATCACGCACAGAAAGAAGCGCAGGATCATGGTTCATTTACTGTGTGTGATTAGTTTAATAGGCGACAGCAGATCCAGAAAGACGATGAGCGCCCTTGACAATAGCACTTTTATGTGCTGCCTGGTTGCCTCAATTAAAGTCCCTCGATACTTCTTTTACAAGTAACGCTTACCAATACAAATGACAAAACACATTCCGCTGGAACAAAATGGCGGCATTCAGCTCAAACCTCTGCTGTGGGCCACCATTCGCTTCTTAAAACCTGCATTGTAACGTAGTCGGCGCTTCAAAAATGTCGCTACTTGCAGGAAGCTGCATCTAGGGACTTTAGCCTTCATCAGATCGTAGTGCCGTTCCAAACATCTGGTGATCGCTGCGCGGTTAATGGGATATCCCGGCGGCATCAGCTGACCAGACCGCCGATGAACAAATCAAGGAGTACGGAGCGGGATCACAATAGGCAAAGCCCTGGATTTCATTTCAGCTGTCCGTGAAAATCATAAAATAGATAAATAAATAAAGCTGATGCGTACTTGAAAGCCAGTGCAGGACTCCTTCCTGGAAGACCGCGATGTTTCGAAACGTGAGCTTCTTGACGCAGTCCCTGACTTCTTTTCCGGTCTTATCTCGCTCGTCCAGACTAAAACCGAATCCCGTCCGAAGCATCGTGTTCGCCGCGAAAGTTTTGCATATGGCTAAGGTGTCGATGGACTCGTCTTGCGTGCACCTCCGTTTCGAGGACTTCCAAGAACTCGTCCGTGCAGTGCACCAAGAGGTGCAACATCTGAAACGGAAACATCACATACCTCTCGTGTAAAGGCTGGTTCACGCACTTGGTTTGCTTACGACCGAGTTTTTGACATCTCTTACGACTATAGAACAATCTGGCACGGTGTCGCAACCAATGAGTTGATCATGGAAC
>JAZHYW010055762.1:0-35331 GCA_037355805.1 Ixodes ricinus | reverse complement strand
GTATACGAGAAATTATTTTTTTGTAACAACCTGTTACCGTGAATTTGGATTGGTTCATTCTGAGTGGAGAGGCCAAAAACCAACTCCGCGCTAGCATACAGACCCAAGGTGGCGGCACACTGCCCAAAAAGAGGGAGCTTCGGTACTCTGTAACCTATCTATAGTCCGTTGCAACCTAAGAACGAAGGGCGAGGGTAAGACGGGCCGGGAAGGAGGAAGCAGACGGAACGCTGGAGAAGAGAGGGGAAACCTCCTTCTCACTTTAGCGTTCCGTCTGCTTCCTCCTCCCCGGCCCGTCTTATTCTCGCCCTTCGTTCTTAGGTTGCAACGGACTATAGTGACTTTAAACTGGATGCTTGAACTAATAATATGCATCTGCATTTTATTCTTTTTGCAGCCACCGAATTATTAATTTGGCTCCAAGTACCACTAGCATTCCCAGAGCTCCCCTGCCTGGACTTTGCCGCGTTTCATGTGTCCATTGTCAGCAGAACTTCCTGGTGAGTCTGTTCATCTGTTTAGCTTTTCTCTCTTGAAGTCTTTATTTTGTGCGAGAGCATTATGACCACTAAATGTGATGACTCGCTGGGGCATTACAACATTTGAATAAAATCAAAAATTTAAGATCAAAGGTCTACAAGGGCAGTCGAGACTAGATCCCGAATTGAAACCTTATTTTCGATGGTACAGAGCTCTCTGATCATAAATGTATGCATACCCTTACAGCAAATGCAAAACTGCCATGGTTGCAGTGTGTGGCAGGATTAATGAAAGTGGGAACAGAAAAATTCTAGACCTGGCGGAATTCTGGCGTGACCTGCCCAGAGTAGTCTCATCATGGTGTCCATGAACCATGCGATTGTAATCATACAGTTCAGCGCTCTCTCATTCTAGGTTTATCCATGCTCGCATACTACAGCTACACGACTACTCTCGTTCCCTTGCCTCATAGCCTGCTCCCTGCTTGTAGTGTGCCAAAACTAAAGATTCCGACGATGCGAGGGATGCCATGGACTCCATCGGCTCAAAACGTGGGAGCAAAACGAGGAAGCTGAAGGCCGAAGCAGTTAAAGGGACACTGCAAGCAAAGAAAAGCTTTTTTTTTTTCTAGAGGACATAGATGGGTTACTTATTTTTTAAAAATAATTTTTTCACGAAAAAAAAAATATATATATTTTCGATATATTAATGTTAGACGCAATTTAGGTGCAGAAGGTGGAGGTCGCACCCTGCTAAGCCCCACCCCGTGATTACAAGGTGCTTACATCTCTCATTGGCTGGAGAGATGATTGACGTGTAAAAGGTTGGTTGTAAATTTGCTTCTCCGTGCTGTAATAGTATTTTAATTGACCATTTCTTTTGTGTCTGAGAAGCAAATTATCAAGATAGAGTCATTGTTGTTTTCGAATGTATTCTGAGATTGCTTCTCCCACTTTGGTTTGAAACGTCAACAAACATGGCTGCCGACGTCTGCGGAATGCTGAATGAGCGAAGCTCGTTGAGCTTCGCTCTGTGAATCGTGCTGCTGCTCTGTGAATTGTGCAACCGTCCTGATTGCGGCCATGGTTTCAATACCGGGAAGATACCTACACAGGAAAGAATTTGCGAGCCGTTTGGTTGGAGGCAATCAGGCGTTCGGTTCGCATCAAGTTTATCTAGGTATGTTCCCGTTATTTCGCCTCAAAGGCAAGTAGCTCAAATCTTGCTATGCACCTGGCCTACCAAAGCGAATATTTTTACGTCTCGTTTTAATTGTGCGTCATGACGCTCTCCCACCTTGCTCACAAATTCCATACGGAAAAAAAAAAAAAAAAACGATCAGGAAAGCTGGAAGGACTGCACATTTTGTTCATTTTTTTAGTCCTTTCGATCGCTTATTACCGCACATCGATAGGCGCTGACACACGCTTGTATTGAACCATGGCTCGTGCATAACGGAACACCAGAAGGCAGCTTTTATGGTCGCGTCTGTCTGAGCATTGCAGACGTTTTTAGACGGAGGCAGAATAGATGACAGACTGAGGCAAAAACGGTTGTCGACGCGCAGCTTTCATGTCTGCGTCTCATGGGCATTGCATCGAAGATAGACTGCGGTAAAATAGCTGACGATGCCAAAGGCTGTCGTGCGTCTGCACGCACGACTGGCAGGCGGTGTTAGACTTCCAGACTAGACGCACCGAGTGTCGCGAAAGGTCAACATTACACTTGTTAGCGTGTTCGGTTGAGCAGCCAAGCCAGTCCAGTAGTAATGGGCGGGGCCACTGATTTTGGGGGCGGGGCTTAGAGCAGGCCATGATGTCCACCCAAATTGCGTATAACAACGTAAATATTGCTAAAAAAAATATGGAACAATTTTTTAAAACAATGTGTCCCATCTATGCTCTTTAAAAAAATTTTTTTCCTTGCAATGTCTTTTTAAAGATCTGAGGGAGCCGAGTCTCCGAGTGCGTGCAAGGGAACGGTCGGAGTTGTGCCACCATGGCGCGAGGGACACTGGCCGATATACAGGGTGTTCCACCTAACTCAAGCCAAGGTTAAAAATATTTTGGTGCAGTTTAGGACGGCGAAACCAAAGGAACAAGTTTGTTCATTGTTTGGAGCAAGTCAGGCTATTTTTGTATTTTGCCCAATGAAATAATTAAAGGGCAACTCCGGTCGAAAATGAAATCAAAATAAATAACTGGTGTCGCTTTAGAGGCACGAACTATGTTCACAGCCGAAATATTACGTCGAAGTGAAGCTGCGGACTCCACGAAAACCAATTTTAAAGATGCGACCAGCTGCTCTTTAGCGGGCAGCAAGTGGTTTAGCTTTTAGTTGAGGAACACTGGCACAGCACCCTTGTGACGTCTCGTTGCAGTGTTGCTGCGGTTGATTAGTTGTACTGCGTACCGTAGCACCCTTGTGACGTCGCGGCCATACAGCTGATGATCAGTGTTGCCATCTCTCTAGCAGATAGTTTCGGTTTTGCCGTAGACGCCCGAAACCAAACTTTGAGCCATGATATTCATAAAACTACCATATTTTTCGGGTTATCGTCCGCAGACTATGGGAAGCGTGCAACAAGACAGTGGCGTCGCGTTGCGGCTGCCAACAGAGTCGTTTGGCGGGAACATCAGTTGGATCGGCGCGCCCACTTAGGGTGTCGCACGCTCTCTATTATCACTCCGCAACCAATCAGATTGCGGCGTTATTGTCAGCACGCGTTTCATTATTGCTCCGGCAGCCAATCAGATTGCGGGTGTTAGCTAATTATGAAGTCCGAAGAAGGAATCAGGCAGAGTATAAACATAATATGCCCTGCCGTTCTCACTGACAAAGAACTGGCAGGGCTTATTATATTCATGCGCTGCCTGATTGCTTCTTCGGCCTTCACAATGAGTAACGCCGCAATCTGATTGGCTGCGCAGTGATAGTGAGAAGCGTGCGACAAGACAGTGGCGCCGCGGTGTGGTTCCCAACAGAGCCGTTTGGCGGGAACATCAGTTGGATTGACGCGCCCCCTTTAGGTGCCGCACGCTCCCTATACATGTTTAAAAGTTGAAATTTCTGGCTGTGCGGAATATCTACGCGTGTGGACTGTATAGGAATTTTGTTTTTCAAGATCGTTCATTGTGACGAGACGTAACGGAATTTGTAAATTAAAGAATATGTTAATGATGATTTATATATAATACGAGCTTCTTTGTGAGTTAAGAAAGCAGACATCTGTCAAGGTGTGCTGTCACTGAGAAGATTTTCCTGTCGACTTAGCACCAGGTACAGACTATGCACGGCGTGTGGACTATGCACGGAGTGTGGACTATGGACAGCGTGCAGACTATGCACCGGGTGCGGACTATGCACCGGGTGCGGACTATGCACCGGGTCCGGACCATGCACCGGGTGCGGGCTATGCACCGGGTGCGGACTATGCACCGGGTGCGGACTATACACCAACTGCGGACTATAGCCCAAAAAATACAATACACACTATCGAGAAGAAAAAAAATTGTACCTTGCAATTTAGGGACATTGCTTTAGATAAAAACAGTCGTAATCCCAAATAAAAAAAATATTGACCGGAGTTGCCCTTTAAGATTAATGAATTTTTTAAATCTTCTATTTAGAGAATATGTCCTAAAGATTAAGTTGTACAGTGTCCTCAGCAACATCCAATTCAGTGGTTTGTATCAAGCAAACCTATAACCTAACTACTTTTTTCTGCCTAAGAAAGGAAAAAAAAAGAAGAAAATGAAGCCTGCGAATTACCAAAAAAAATGTGACTTCACGTTTGCACGCTTTGTAGCGCTCTCAAACGTGACGAACGAATTAAGCCTACCGTATTTACTCGAACCTAACGCGCCCTCAATTGTAACGCGCACTCATTTTTCAAAATCAAAAAAAAAAAAAAAAAAACGCGATGATCTTGATTGTTACGCGCACCAGATTTTGTAGGTTGGATACAGAAATGAAACTTTTTCTCACTTAGAACAACGAAGGTTTATTCCAAATGCTTCAATCTTGCGATGAAATGAACGGCGCTGTCTCTCGCCGGCAAGGTCGTCATCACGACGCCGGTCCGGGGCAGCGCCCGTGGGGCGGTATGCATCATTCGTCATCGCTGTCTGACGACATATTCTGCAAGCGGGTCTTCTATTTCGGGGGAATCGGCCCTTCTTCAGTCCACTGAATCCCTTCCGTGTTGACTTGCTGGCCAAAATCCTTTCTTTCTGCTTGCGCCAGTCCCGCACGCAAGTTTCTGGAACGCTAAACGCACGTGATGCGGCCCGATTTCCATCGCTCTCTGTGCACAATATCACTTTTCTTTTGAACCCAGCATCATGGTAAACGCGGCGTGTTTTTGCAGTGGGAGCTTCCATGCTGATACGAACGCAAGAAACACGCGATTATGCTAAGCGCTGGCTACGCTCTGAGCCTCTTAGCTTCTCAGCGCGTACTGGAGCGGCTATTTTGAAATGTCTCTGGCGATATGGCAGTGCGGTTTTGGGTCGCACTCAATGCTAGCGCGCATGTGATTTTTAGACCTATTTCCCCCGGGGAAAAAAGGTCCGCGTTAGATTCGAGTAAATACGGTACCTGCTGGCCTAGCACGCTGCCGCTGCAAAACGAAAATAAGGCACTGATAATGACGAAAATAATCCCTGGAGAGGAGGAACAAGAGGGACAAAGGACAAACACAAACCTCCAAACACAGCTAGGTGTCTGGTGTACGACCGAAAAAATCTGCCTGGTCCGGGTATCGAACCCGAAATCTCTCCATTTCCAGTGGAGCGCTCTACCAACTCAGCTAACCAGGGGTTAGACGTCAGTAGAGCAAACAGGTTTTATCAGCTGCCACCAGTCTAACTCCAACAAGGGTGAAAGGTTTGCATTTTAAGGTTATGATTATAATGCAATTCAATGCAATGGTGCAAGCGAGCTGGAAAAGAACGACGAAAATAATCCCTGGAGAAGGGGAACAAAGGGGACAAAGGCTAAACACAGCTGTTCTGTAGATTTGTGTTTGTCCTTTGTCCCTCTTGTTCCCCTTCTCGAGGGGAACAAGAGAGTGATGTATTGATGCAAAACCACTCTCTTGCACCTTTGCATTGAATTGCATTATAATCAAAATTGATAATGACGCGGTGGAGTTACAATTACTCGCTATACTTCATTTCTTCGTCTGAGCATGGCCAATGTTACGAGCCGAAGGGTCAATCAAACAGCGAAAAAGGCACAACGTTGTGGTGTGCTGTCTACAGTTGATAGGGCCAGCCATTGTTCGCCATCTCTCTGTGCATGCTCCCCCACTGGCTCGTCCTATCATGCACAGGGAGCACACCATGACGTTGCCCTTTTTGCGCTGTTTGGCCCTTTAGCTCATAGCATCGGTTGCGCTCGGGTCTAAGGTGAAACAAAGACAAAGTGTAGCGCGAATCTGTCATTGGTGCCCTGTCCAGCATGCAAGCCGAGTTCGTTCAAGCCACGGTTGAAAGCACTACAATGCAAGGCGTGTGAGCGCGAAGTCGCGCATTTTTTCGTGATTCGCTAGCTGTTTTTGAATCCCGGAAAAACGAATCGTGGTTGAGGTTTTTTGATAAAAATCACAGAACTGTATGTTTCTGAGAATGCTGTACAACTTCATCCTTGGAACGTTTGCTGTAAATAGAATATTTCAAAAGTTCATTGATTATTCTTATCTATTTTGTTGGGCAAAATAGAAAAAAAGATAGCCTTACTTGCTCCAAACAATAGACAAACTTATTCCTTTGGAAATGCACCAAAATATTTTTAAACCTTGGTGGAACACCCTGTATGTGGGATGTATGGGAAGATGAAACAGACTTCCAACACCAACCTTTCAAACATGGCGGCCTGCCTGAATGAGCGGGTCCGGGGTTCCTCAATGAAATTGAATTTATGCAGTTTTTTCCAGTCCTGAGTTTTTTGCTCTCTTCATACATTGGAAAGTAATCTTTAACAAGTGTTGCGTTTATTTTATCATAAGAGAAAAACTTAGTATGTTAGGAAAAGAAATTAAGTATAATTTTTTTCTTAAAAGATATGCTGTGTTTTAGGAAGATTGATGATGTACAGTCGCCGCGGGAGTTAATAGCTCCACGCGAGCGCGCGTCTTTCCGAGGAACGCCTGACTGGTGGGTTGCGATAGAACTAGAGATGATGTCAGGGCGAGTCTATGCGGAGAGGACGGGGGAAGCCGTCTCGATTCAAGGGGACCGCTGTTATCATCTGCAGGGGGTGAGCGTAGCTCGAATGAAAATGGACGATGACTTTGCGGAATCATCTCCCATTTTCATTCGAACTACGCACCCCGCAGGCGAATGATGACAACGATTCTCTTGAATTGAGACGGCTTCCCCCGTCCACTCTGCATGGACGCGCCCTGACGTCACCTCTACGTTCTATCGCAAGCCACCAGTCAAGCGCCCCTCGGAAAAAGACGACGCACTCGCGTGGAGCTATTAACTCCCGCGGCGACTGTACATTGTACAATTAATAATATACAACTTCTTAATACGCAATTAGTAATATACATATTTTTTTATATTGCCAATAACATGGCATCGCACCATTCTTTTAAGGCATATGGAATACTAAACGTAAGAAATGTACATAAATTTAAATCAGTTATTGAGGTTTTGCATCAATACCATTCAGATAAATCAGTTTTAAACTAAGTACCATGTAGAAATTGGCCCACATGGTGTAAAAATAGTTTAACAGTTAAATCATTTCAAAGAACGAGCCATGGAGACCAGAGATTAAGCTTTCAACTGCCAGACTTGTTAAATCAATACCCCGTTTTACTTTTGGAGGGGTAAATACAGAGTAGGGAAAACACGTTTTGTGTAATTTTGAAGTGTTGGTATATGTAATTAGTGTCTTTGCTTTAGAATTTGTGAACTTGTGTTTTGAACTCTCTGCTTCTTAGCTTTGTATGCATTTGTTTTGTATCGTGTATACTTTCACTTACATGCATCGCTATGCTGCTGTAGATGAATGGGTGGCATGGCCGTCTGACATCTTTTGCCTTTTGCCATGTCCTCCAAGATAATATTTGTTTTAAATAAATTGTCTCGAGTGAATGACTAATTGAATGATTGTGTGAAACAACCTGTAGCATTATCCACCTGGAAAGGTAATTTTAGAATTACGTTCTAGTTATATGCCAGGTTGAATAGAAACAACAGTGCAGAAGCAGAAAAGAGACTGAGAGTTTGGTGCTGAAGTTCTTGGGTATGTTTATGGGTCATCTAGCTTCTCGGTCTACTTTTAAAGTAGAATTTTGTTGCTGTATTGTTAGAATAAATACTAATTCCCGGCGTGCTTATGGTGCAGTTCAACACGCTGAACAATGCCTTGTCCCGCTGCCCACATTGCAGAAGAGTGTATGTATTCTCTTTTCTCATTTTTGAACTTAGTTTCTGTGTAATTTTATACAAGCATCTTCAAAGTGTGCAGCGGCGGCTTTCCCAAACGTGATATTTCATAAGTGTGTACCGACTTTGCCCGGACTGTGAGATGTAAATGTAGGGCTGGGCAATTGATTGATTAACCAACCAATTAATCAGTTAATGCTTTAAGCACGAATAATTTTTTTAACCAGTTAATCGGTAAAATTTTAACGAACCAAAATAGTGAAAAGTAAACGTTTACACCAAGCAGACGTGGATGAGAACACCTAAATGAAGGACAAACTTTAGGTCAAAATTTAGCCTAAAGTGAACTGTAGGGGCAAGATGTTGTAACTCCCGAGAAGTGCATAAGGTTACACGTGTCCCGGCCACTTCAGTGCCGCTCGAGTGTCCTTTTAGCGCTGCAGAGACTACTGTGAACAATCGTACGAGGTTGCTCTTGCCAGGTAATATCAACAAACCTCTCTGCCTCATGCAAATGAAGTGCAATAATCTCTGTGTGTGAGTGCCTTTGAACTCTTTCTTAGCTACACATCAAGGTTGATTCATTATAAAAATTGTATATTTCACCCTTTAGGTAACCTCATATTCAGCAAATGCATAAACAAAAAAATATGTTAATTTCGACTTTTAAAAAATATTATGCTTAATCGAATAATTGATTAAAGGGTGGCAATTAACCGGGTTAAAACTTTTAATCGACGGCCAGCCCCATGTAAATGGCGTATTTTTACCCCATTGTCCGGCTTGGTTTTTCCTCCTCCTCATTGAACTCCAAGCCAACACGCTGCAGATCCGTGGAAATCTCTGCAGCAAGATCTTTGGCAGCAATTCATACCGTGACTTTTACACTGAAAGAGTGGGTGTGGCTGAGTGAAGGAGAAACATAGGCCTATATTTCAATTTTTTTTTTTTTAAAGATAAGTTTTTTTTATTTTTAGGTTTTCGGTTTTAGAAATTAATTATACATCCTTACACTAAATTTGATAACCATATGCCAAAAAGTTACATTCATATAAAATATTTTCAACGCATTGTGAGGCAGTAACAAAGTAAAGGAGTTCAATGTTTGAATGCATTTTTGTCTGTTCCACTTTTTGCTGCAAATTTGATACGAAGGAATCTTTTGTTCGAAGGTAGAAGTATTCTGATACCACAATCAAGATGTTTCTGAACTGAAATTTACTGGGGAATCGGGCTATCTACTTTATTTTGTTTTAAGGTGAACTCCTCATTGAGAAAAAACTATGTTTTCAAAGATTGACATGGGACAGATAGCATCTCATATTTTGAAGTTATAGCTCTACCTGAAATGTATTTACATTTGAGTTATAAAAACTATATAGCCTGAAGTACCACATGCCCCACTTTATGTTCAAGCAGTCAGAATGGTGCTTAAAGGGATGGTGAACCGAAATTTGGACTTCAGAAAACAATGCAGGAGTGGTAGGCGGGACGCTACAATCCCTACAACACCACTTGCAAGGATATCTTGTATGGACGGCCATCCTTTTGGAAAAAGAGGTTGAGATTGAACTAGGGGCCGACGAGGCGCGTGACGTGAACATATCTTGTTTCCTCCTCTCTTCACTTCGCCCCCAACGGCAAGGCGGAGAAAACGCAAGGCCGTTTCCTCTCCTTCTCGACTCTTCTCGGTGAAACGACATCAACATACCTGTCAAATGCGCCTCCTTACTTTGGAAAAACACGGTCATCTGTTTGAAATATCGCTGTATGAGTGATGTTTTGGTGTTCGTAGCATCCCGTTGCACGAAGGCTTCTGCCGCCGTGTTTTCTAGAATCAGATTTTGGTTCAGCATCCCTTTAATAGCTTCATTTGCATATCATAGATTTCTTAATGAAGAGTGACATACCGTTTTATGCAGGTATGTAAAGTTGTCCTAGAAACTGGAAGTTTGCACAGTACACCTACATCTGACGTTAAATCTTTCCTGCAAATTTCATTCAGATCACTTGAGTAGTTCAGTAGTTCAATCTCTAGCCAGTGTTCCCCCTTAAAGGGGTACTCCGGCGATTTTTTGAGCTACCTCAACTAACTATATTTTCTGACTCCCCGGCCTTTACCCTTTCCGGTATGCTATTTAGTATCGCGAAATTCATAATAGTTATTGTGAAATCGGCAAATGAAAATGATGCAAAAACCAACATTCCAATATACCCACCCTTTTCAGTGCCGTGACGTCAGTGGCGGGTAGGCTTGGCAGTCGAGCAAGCAGTCTAAAAACTAGAATATGCCAATCATTAGTTCCGTGCTGGAGCGCGGGGACTGGAGTGAGCTTCCAAAGCATTCATTTGACACCATGAAACTGCTTGGAATCAGTTGGGAACAAATTCTACAGTCCAAAGAGTGAACCCCTGCCTTCCACTGACGTCACTTTTTTGTTGTTGCCAGTAGAGAATTTCAGTTTGAAAAACACGGTGAGGACCAAAACTGTAAATTCAATAACTTCGTGAAAAAAAATTAGTTTGACCTAATATTTCGGATACTATTTTAGTAATGTTGTTTGGTGAGTTTAGCAAAATTTCAAGCAAATCGGGGACCATGAAGAAATCGCCGGAGTACCCCTTTAAGGGGCGACTTAGAACGAAAACAAGCTTTTCTGTTTGTTCTGTTTAAAACCTGAGTGTTTCCTGTTTGGGCAACTGGATAGAATACATCAACTTCACAGTATTTCTTCCCATTGCCTCAAGAATAAAACATAAAAGTTGTATCTGAAGGATTACTTTTGTTTAGCTCCTCCGGAAGTACCGGCCAATACACCATTTTCCCACTCGTTAAGAACTCTTCTCTTCCCACATAAGCAGTGGAGCACAGACCGTGTGAAGTGCAACATTGCGTATACATCTGTCCTATCGTGACAACCAGTCGTCGCATAAAATATGATCAGTGGAATTTTCAGCTTTGGAGAGCAACTTTCAGTTCTGATTCTCATTGCTTTCATTCGTTATTCGATGAGATTATTGATATGATGCAAATGTTTTTGCCGTGTCAAAACCACTGCTTAGACGTGTACTAAAGTCTTTTTCAGTATCGTCTTTTTATAGCACAAACTCTGATCTACTTGCCTGCTTAGACGTGTACTAAAGTCTTTTTCAGTATCGTCTTTTTATAGCACAAACTCGGATCTACTTGCCATAAGCATCTTAGAATACCCAAAATTACAATTGTGGGACTTTTTTCTCTACGAAAAACGCGACCAAATGTTGTGACATGCCCCTTTTCCTGAGATATATCCCAGTAAAGGACCACCGGCCACGCATGGTCATAGTTTTGAATTTTGTAGGACGCTTGGGGCCTATAGTCTGGGTTATTGCCATAAAAAGACAAACTCAAGATCTACTTTAGTCCACGTTTAAGACATTTGGCCCTTTAAGTGGTGGGCCAGATTATATCTCAAAAGTAGGTCGAAGCAGAATTGATGCGGTGGAATATGGCAGAATCGCAGAATCCCAGCGACGGACGTGCTTCTCTCGTGTGTCCAATGCAGGTCTTCGGTGGGGCCCCAGTTTGCACGAACCCGAGGGATCCTTTCTCTTGTCCTTGCTCTCGTGTTTTTGGCCATTACGCTTGGAGTTGCGGTGAGTTCCTTATTCGTTTTTGTTATTGTGAAATTGGGAAAGGAAAATTATGCCAAAACCAACATTCAAGTACCAGTATTTACTCGCACAATAACGCACTCGCGTAATGAACGCACTCCCCAAGTCGGCTCTCAAAATTTTGACTTTTTTTCACTCGCATATTAAACGCACCCCCAACTCGGACGTCAGAATTTTGACCCCCTCCCGCCACGCGCGCGAAATGAACGCACTTTTCTATCCTGGGGCAGCGAGGTCGCGAATCCGTGGGCAGCGTGAGCCAACAAAACGCCTTGCAAAAGGCGTTAAAAAAAATAAAAAAAATCCAACAAAAGCAAAAAAAAAACACGGATTTTTTTTTTTTTACACAGCGCAGTTTGGACTTTGGGTCGCGCGCCGCGCGCAAAGAGATAAGAAAGAGAAGCCCTCGCCTAAGCAAAGCGAAACACCGAACTAAAAAAAAAAAAAAAAGGAAAAGACATAAAGGCGATTTTTTTTTCTCTTTCTTTTTTTTTTTTTGCACAGCGCAGTTTGGTTTTGGGTTTGCGCGCCGCGCGCAAGGAGATAAGAAAGAAAAGCGGAGAAGCCCTCACCTTAGCACAGCGCACATATTGAAGGCATCCTGCCCTCGCCTCCTCTTCGCACTTTGGAAAGAGAAGCCAGAAGCCCTCGAAATGAACGCACTTTTCTATCCTGATGCAGCGAGGTCGCGAATGCATCGGTTGCGTGGGCAAACAAAACAACTTGCAAAAGGCGGGGGGGAAAAGAGAAAAAGGAAAACACGGACGCAAGAAAAAAACATGGGAGGAGCATTTCTTTTTTTGCGCATCGCAGTTTGGTTTTGGAGTCGCGCGCAAAGCGATAAGAAGTTACGTCGATTTTTCGGGATAAACGATCCGTCCATTATGCGAGTAAATACGGACGCAAAAATTTTACTTCGTGTAATGAACGCCCCCCAACTTTGCATCGATTTTTCGGAAAAAAAAAGTGTGTTCATTCTGCGAGTAAATATGGTATACCTGCACCACTGGCGTCACTTTTTCATTGTTGCCTGCAGAGACTTTCAGTGATAAAAACACGACGAGGATGAAACTTGTAAATTCAATAACTTCGGGACAGATGTTATATTGGCCTAATATTTGGGAAAGTATTCCAGCGACGCTTCTTGGTGTGTTTAGCAAATTTTCAGGGAAATTGGGGACCATGAAGAAAACACCGGAGTACCGCTTCAAAGGGACACTGGACACCCCCCAAAAATTGTTGTTTTTTTTTAAATTTTGCCAGGCAATTCATTTTGGTGCCAGAAGACTACCCAATTGATATTTTGCTACAGTGTCGCGCAAGTAAAAAAACGCAACTGCTCGAAACCGAAACTGAACTGGGGAGGAAGAAGAAATATAAAGGAGAAAGTTGCTGGAAGTCACGTGGCTGTCCAGGAGTTGTTTTTTTCAGTCAACGTATTTGAAACGTTTTAAAAGCCACAAAAAAAATAGGTGTCTTATTTTGTCTATTTTTGGTATTGAGTGTGTGCCTTTCGATCACCCACGACTTTGATTATCTTTGGTGGTTGTGTCTAACTAAACCATAGAAAACGGCTCGTGCCCACGGAGAAGTGTGAGCGTGACTCAAACCGGCCAGTTCTCCATCAGCGCTTTTCGGGCGAAAATAAAACTAATTTCGAGGCCGTAAATTGTGTTCTGGGTAGTTTGGCTCTCTGTCACGTACAAATAAAAATCTTGGCGAGCATAAATACCTTGTCAGTGTCGCTTTAAGGTGGAGGGTGATCAGAAAATACTGTCCCATGAAAAAACGGCCATAACTTTTCACTCGGATAACAAGAAAACCCGTTTTATGCACCATTTGAAAGAGCAGAAAATTCTGCATAATACAATGAGCTCCCGGCAGGTTTTGGCATTAACCCTTTGCGGTCTTGTGTCGGGCCAGGCCCGACATCGGAGAAACGCGCTTCCAATCAGGAGTCGGGCGTCGCCCGACACGCATTCCCGCGTCCTTTTAAACATGCTCCTTCGCTCTTTTTGCTGGATTGGTGGCGCCATCTCTTGGAAAGCACTTCAATCACATCACTCTTGAAAGGGTTTGAGTTTCTTCTCATAGAGGGCAGGACTAGTCATAAATAAAAAATAAAAAAGACATGTTCTATGTCGTATGTTCTTTTTGCGCAACGGAGGTTGCACAAATTTCAACTTCGCTGGCACGATGGTTATAGCCACGTTCCAGCCACGCTCCTTTTATGTAACTCTGCGTGATGTAATTGAAAGTGACCACGATTTCAGTGAAGAGGACGACTATATCCCTCCATCAGATGATGAAGAGGCGACCTCTGTGACTTGAGTGAAAGTAGTGATGAATATAAAACGACTGCGCAAGACAGCGGCCGCGGAGCCGCTCCGCCACAAACATCGTTCCGGAGTTTGTACACAAACAATCTCCCGGACTTTCCTGTCCTTACGTTCAGTGTGAGACGTTGCCTTCGTACGCCGATATAATTTTCTTTTCCGGGGCCCATGCGTACAAAATAGTTCCTGACCGGAATGACCATTAAGTTGGTCAGAGTATCTGACCGCAAAGGGTTAATTTTCGCCCCTTTTGGGGACATAAACAAGTTTAGTTTTGCCCAAGCTGGGTGTCTCGGCCCAAGTCATGACCGACTTCAGAAAATGAACATTTTCCGCGTTGACAACGCACAGAGCTCCTTTGGGGAGCAGTTTGCGTCAATTCTGTGTTTTTCGGTGCAGTTCGACTGTAAAGATCTTCTCGTCTGTGAAGAGTCTGTGCAGGGCGTTGCTGCAGCTCAGAGTCTTCATTTTCTTGCACTTTTTAAGTCTTGATGCCTTGTTCTGGTCCGTGACGAACTGTCCTTTCGCAAATTTGTAGGGGACGAGTTGGAGGCCTTCTCTGATAAGTTCTCGCGTGGTTCCGTAGCCAACTCTGTGCCCCTGGGCCAGTTTCCTGATGTTTCTTTGGGGATTTCGCTGGATTTTCTTCTTGACCATATTCTTGAGCACAGGGCTGTGCACGGTCTTCCACTTTGTTGCCGGTCCTTAATCCCTCCAGTCTCTTGTAAATGTTGGCCGACGCGACAGACTTGTGATCGGCCGAAATTAAGGAGCCTGGCGATCTCTGGAATTGGCATTCCCCGCTTGTGAGGCGTGATAATCTCAACACTGTCTTCTTCGGATTCATGAGAACATAAGAAACAAGAATAAATCATAAACAGCGAGCGAAAACGCAAGAAAATAAAAAGAAATCAATGTTTCAAGCACGGGATACTATTTTCCTATTATCTGTAGGTAGGATTCCGTGTTTTCTGTTAAGTCTGAAAAACGCCCACCGGTAAAATTTTTGTCAATTTGGATTTAGTCACCGACCGGTTTTTCGGACTCTGAGGGGACCCCGAAATCCGAATAATCAAGCGGTCCAAAAAATCGATTTCAGTCAAAATAACAAATTTCCGCGCATATTCCGCTGCGTATCGGCCACTTTCCACTTGCTTGATGTCAATTTTAAGTTCTCTTGTAACTTCCGCTTTATATTCACTTTTCACTTGTTTGTTGATCTGTTTGATCACGGTGCTGCACGTTGTCGGTGCCTTCGTTGGCGCAAACAGTGAAGTTGAAGTTGGCGCCATTTGGCACTATTTGGAGACAACGTTTAGTCCACCAAGCTCGCTTCAATACTAAGCCCATCGGCAAAAGAACCTTCGCGCTCAAAAACCACAAGAATGGCAGACGGCCGCTCTTCTCGCGGTCGCACTCGAAAAACGCGAACCACGAGAAGAACTGGAAGTGCCATAAGAATGGGCAGACGGCGGCCATGTTGGTTATATTGGAATCGGAAAACCCGACTATAGCCTCAACCCAGCTTGTTTATTGCGTAGGGCGCGGTATTGAGGCTACAGGGCAAAATCAAAAGAACCAAAATGGCGGTTGCTAAGCTTACGGCGCTATCGCGGCAGCTGTTTTGTGGCTATAAACTAGGAAATTACACAAATTATGTCCAAAATATAGAGCAATAAGCTTTATGGCGTCCGAAATTTCATTCAGTGTTATACATTATAACTCCATGGGGTAAGTGACAGTTCGACAAAAACGTCCGAAAAATCGGCGCTCGAAAAATCGGCTGGCGACTGTATCCGATAAGCTCAGAATATTGATGTCCCAATGCAAAAAAATAAAAAGACGGTATTCTACATTTAAGTTTGGTCAGCGCACAGGGTGAGTGTCCTGAGCAAATGCCACCCCAGTTTCGGTTCAAAAAAGAAAAAAAAGGCTCAAGGTATACTTAAACACTTATTACGAGTTGTGAATGCGAAAGCATGTACATTATTCTTCCGCTCTCTCTGCCAGCGAGGAGAGAGCGCCTCTCCCTCGCCGCTCTGACCTTGGATGGACACGCAGCGCAATGGGAAGGCCGGTTGTTGAAACCGACGCGCAGCCTCGGTTTCAATGACCAGCTTTCCCATTGCGCTGCGTCGGTTTCAACGACCGGTCAGGCCACTCATTTTCCAAATATTGAACCCTTACTTCCCTTTTGTTTTACAGTTGGGGACGTACCAGTATGCTTTCGAGAAGAAGGGAATCTATGTTGTTTATGCTGGTAAGTAGTACTTTTCTTTACTTGATGTTGCTTAGCAAAATGGTATGGAGTTGAAGCATTCTTATTTCTATGTACCAAACAGGTCAGTGTACTGTGGCGCTAGGCCGAGGTACTTTTATGGTGTTAAGTTTTCTGCTTATCATGACTAAGAAGTTATTTTGATGGGACTTTGTTTTTATTTCAGGTGGCTTCATTGCTTTCCTCCTGTTCTTGCTGAGGTCCCTCTATTACCTCACCATGAGGGTGTCTCACATTGAAGGACCAGCATGAAGTCGAAGCCACATGGTTATGTGTCCTGATAGTTCCCAGATATCTATGTGCAAAATATATTACTTTGCTTATTGTCAGACCTCTTGGTCTGTGTTGAAACCCAGTATCATGTTTTACTTGTTTTGCCCCTTATCCCCAAGTGTATATATGATTTATGACTTGAGAGTTTGTTTTTTCTATTTTTAGGTTCCTCCTTGATCAAGTTTCACCTTAGTGCTGCTGTAAGAGCACAATATTGATATTCATTAACTTTCCTGCTTGCTTGCATGCATGCTGATACGTTTTTTGGACACAGCTGTTGGCTTAATGGTTGAAAGAACTTAGAAACGAATGTGTGCACTTGTGATTCTAACTGCCATGCCAAAGGGTAAAGCGCTATTTTGTGTTATAAGTTTGTCCCCATATTCCCCATTCTTAAAATTTCAAAAGTGCCTACTGCAGTTCAGTATGTTATTTAATGGCTCTCTGCATTCTTAGAAATAATGTTGTCGACAGTTGGTCTTTCGCTTTATTGAGAATGATTTAACTTGGTTCACTTAGAAAAGTACCCTGATCCATTTACCCTTTTGGCTTATTTCCACAACATTAACGTGATGCGTATCCAAGGTTTACTATGGGGTAGTTATTTGAGTAAACCCTAGCCTGCTTTGCTTTGAAACCTGCACAATTAATCATGCTTTTTTATTATTGCTAGAGGAATGCATGGCATTATGGAATTCTGTGTATATGAATTTCTGGTGTTAAAAATTGTGCACTCCTTTTTTTAAATATAATAATGTTACGGAAGCATACAAGGTCGTAACTTGTTTTGGTAGCCAGCTTTGCAAGTTGTGTATCTTATTGGAGTTTGTTTGTGCACTTGTGAAATGAGGACAAATGTGTGTGGCAGGTTTCTTTGTGTAGGCGACATCGAACTTCGATGGAGGTTTATCTGTGTCTCTCTTGTGGCAATATATGCACCCAAGAGCCTGCACACAAACTGCGTTTTTTTCTAGTTTTTTTTAAATTTTTTCTTGGTTCGTTGCTATTTTTTTACAGTGTGTTACCAATAAAAGGTACCCCATGCCTTGTGCTACTTTACTTTTGACAAGCTACCAACACACTCTGAACCTGCAGTAGACTTCGTTTTTGCGGGCTTGGTTTATTCGTGAATCTTTCATTCCTGTGACGGCGAAGAATCAAGTAGTGCTACAGTTAGCAGTTTTTCTACTTCTAAAGCTTGCTGTACAAGGCACTTTCTCGCTATGCACCATTCAAATTACGTGGACACCGCATAGTTGTTAAAGCTTGAAAGGCCGTTAAAATAAAGCAATGTAAAAGACCACCTCCCCAATCAAGGGCCTGGGGAGCTGCCCCACCACGCCGCAACCACAAACCGCCATCATGTCGCTCTGAAAAACGCGAACGGGGAACTGATACCACACACTGATTCGATCGGATGTCCAGGTGCTCGTCTGTCTCCGGCAAGAGCCCAAGAGTGACAAGCAATTCTGTAGCAGAGCTACAGTGCCTTCCAGGCAGCTCAGATAAAGCAAAAAAATTTGCGAGCCCTTGTTCCCTAATGGCGGTTAGGGTCGGAGATGCATGCTCGCATACCAGTTGCTGGGACCTGTCAAGTGTGCTGGCTTACCGACACAAATCATTTTCGCTTTTATGAGGAAGCTAGGGTGTTATGCGTGCAAGTCACTTCTTTATTCTGAAAACAAAAGTAGCGTTTAGCATAACACTACGCCGGGAGGCACGTTTTAGTTCGGGAACAAAACCTAAACTAATTTATATTGGATTTAATTTTTGGTTTCTCTCCTACCTCAAGATGTACCTCGCAGTGTAGTCATTATGCTAAAGAAATTGCTCTGCTGAAACTATTTTGTGACTGGCATGTCCGATCCAGGAACTTAAAAATATATTGGAAAGTAAAGTGTCCCTTTACTTCCAAACACCTTGGAGGTAACAAAAAATTGTATTTGTTGAAATATTCAGCGCTGATATTTGTGTGCTCTTGCTGCCTTTTCTCACTCAAATAATTGTCATGTGAAGTAATGAACTGCAGGCCTTTTAATAGGTTTTGAGGCATTTAGATAGTTCATTCTTAAGCATTGTTCCCAGCACAAGAATAACAGAATCAATGCAAATTTTACCAAATATCGCCACGAGTGATGAGTTTATATGTTCACAAAAGGACAACAATGCTCTTCTGAAAAACCCCTAAACGGTATCAGAGTCCGACAACAGAAGTGTGTTTTTATGGCAACGTCTGACGGGCATACAACTATATACATATATTACATCCAGTGTCATGGGCGTACCAACCCGGGGGGGGGGGGGGTCACCACTCCCCAGTTCTCAGAGTGTGTGTGTGGGGGCGGGGGGGGGGGGGGCGAGGCATGTGTCTGGCCGCCCCCCGCCCCCCTGGAAACAGCCGCCGCTGGGCAGGGCAAACACAGGACGGCGGCGCCTGGGAATTCCAATTGAGCGCCGTCCCCCGGCCCTGGGGGGGGCGGCTGGGCTGGTTTGCCCTTCCCCTGGGGAGCTGCCCCACCACGCCGCAACCACACACTGATACCACCCTGATATCCGTTTCTCCGTGCAACACCCTGCGAGTGCGATGCATTCTGGGAGAGAACTCGAACGGTGCCAGTGCGTGTGAGACGAACTCGCTATAAAAAGGAATAAACTGAATTTCGTGACGTTTCTGAACTTTAAAAGCAGCGCACGCTCCGCGGAAGTACGGTGGCAACCTGTGTGCGCGCGAGCCCTGTCGAATTGGATTTCTCTTCACTTTCCGGTCTATTCAACTCCTGCAGGGAGCGGGAGGGGCAACTAAAACGGCGAGGTTGTAACACGTTGACGATCCGAAGTGGCAGAGCTCATAACCACGCCAGCCCCCAAGCAGCTTTGTCCGTGCTGGGCCAGTTGACGTCACGTCTCCCGTGACGCATCGCGCTCTCCGATAGCCGATTTTCCAGCGCTCGCTGGAATCACTCCTTTGGAACGAAAAAAAAATATAGCCATCCGTTCAAAAACACAAGCGTGCGATTGTCATTAGCGGATAAAGTTGTTTCTGTACGTTAGAGATATATAACAATAACTTATAGCGATTCGGCGCCTCGTGTGCCTCAAATGTGGACGCGCATCGAAAGCAAACTTGTGCTCGTTACTTGAAAAATGTAATGGATTACAATTACAAATTACCGAGCCTCAAACGTAATGGATTACCGTTAGAAATTATTTTCGCTGAAAAGTAACGGATTACTTTACCCGTTACGTCACAAATTACGTTCACGCGTTACTTTCTCTGTACACTTATCCAAAAAAGTAGAAACAATTTGATATTTTTTTTCAAAATGTTCTCTGTCAACACTACGTCTCATTTCTGCGATCGCGACCCGCTCAATGTAGCTTACGGCCTCCGGAAATGATCCTTAGCAACTTGTGCAGAGAGTCTGCCAGACAAAGCTAGCGGTGAACATGCTCAGTAGCAGCGTCTACCTCCGCTATGAGATTCGGAGTTAAAAAAGTGATCTACGAAAGCTTTTTTTTTCTTTTCGACTCGGGTGTTTTGTTTGTTCTTCACAAGATGTTTTGCTTGTTATTCACAAGAAAAACTTGGTCCTAACGTTACAATGTATAGTCAATGCAGAATGCAGGTGTCCCAGCTTACCTTGATGTGTTTCCGTAGATTAGACGACATGATGGCGCTTAAGACAAGGACAAAAGGGGAGACTAGACAACATGGAGCGCTATTGGTACCGCAGTACCAACTAGCCCAACAATCTGCATTGATCCGTAAATTAGAGTTTGTTGTTCTTTCCGATGACAATGTGTGTTTTTTGGCAAGCAAAGTATGCAGTGAAACTCTAGGTTTCCGTTCTCCTTAATGCCCTGAATTTTGAACATCTCATTAAGAGATGGCCATGGAGACAATGGACACTCCATGACCGATAACTCGACCAGTCAGAGAAAAAATTGCGGCGGCTTAGCTCGGCTATGCTAGATATACGTAGCGTGAGCTTATGCGCACAAAATGAGAGGCGCTATCAAGCGGCTCCGGTGCAGCGTCTGACTTGGCTACTGCGCAACGGAGGCGGACAGCTGGGCACGTGGCGGCGCCAGTGCGTCTGCCGCGGCTATGACGTCACTCCTCTGGAATGTGCAGACCGCCAAGGCGCGCGCGGTGGCGGCTCGGCCAACGGCTCCGGCGTGCCAGCTGTGCGCCATGTGACGTCACTGCTCCTCGCGCATGCGCAGACCAGCGAGGCGCGCGGCGGCGGCGGGCGCGGGGCGGCGGCGTCTCCGGCGCGCCAGCTGTGCGCCGTGCGACGTCACTGCTCCTCGCGCTTGCGCAGCACGGAGCACTGCTCATTATGCGAGCCACGCGAAACTGCTCCACATCGGCCAGTGTAGCTCACGCTACGGAAGTGGCGGTTGCGGGTTATCGAACATTCATCGGTTTTCACTTTCATACCAATATTCGTGGAGGCCAGGGAGCGGAGGGCATGGAGAGCGAGAGAAGCGGTGGTCATCGGTCTCACAAAACAATAGAGGATCACACCACTTTTACACGTTCTCTCTCTCTCTCTCTGTCAGCACTCCTTAGATGGCCTAACTCCCCCCCCTCTTTATGTTGACAGTTGACTGTAAAGTGAGGAGTGGACTCGACCACCATGCCCAGACAAGTAAACCAAAAGAAGTATCGTCCGTACCCTCGAAGACGATGTTCCTAGCCTCGCGCCGGGCGCTTTTCAGCCGTGCCTCAAGAGCGCGCTAGAATACAGTAGCGCACATCAGCAGGAATGACCACCGCAGCTCCACGGAGTTGAACCCGTGAATCGAGGGGGTACGGACCCGCGTTTGATGTCTGTGGAGGTGGCGGGAGACGTCGAAGAAGTTGGAAAGGGTGAAACGGTGTAAGACAAAAACAAATAAACACGAAGAGCTTTCTCCTGCCCGGGAGAAGAAGAAAAACACGATGGAAGGCGACGGAGAGCCTACTCGGCGTTGTCTTACTTGATCTTTGCCTTTCGTATATTTGTACATGCCTTGCCCGTTTTTCTAGCGGTTCTAGTGACCGGTCATACAAAAAATCGTGTTTTCTTTTCGGCTATTCTCCCCTTCCTGATGTTTTCTATTTTGTTGAACTTGCTCTCTTTATGCTGCTGAATGTTCTGCTCGTATTGCTCCAGTTACTGTATTATGCTCATATTTTATAAAAAGTAACGAGTAATTAAAGTAATCCATTACCAATATTTTGTAACGAGATTACATTACAAATTACTTCCGAAAAAAGTAACGTGGTAATTACAAAATTACTTAAAAAAGTAACGGATTTCAAGTAATCCGTTACTTTTTTTCTTCTTTCTTTCTTTGTTGATACTGTCAATCTCTTGCGAGATCGTAACAGGAGTGGTGCATCGAAACACTTTCAAGCAGGGTGCACCTGCTGCGACAACAGAAAACAAAAATCTGAATATGTGGTAGCATTTACAACGGCAGGTGGTATGCTGTTCCAATCGATGATTGTCCGAGGAAAGAAGGAGAACTTAAATGTATCATTTTTATATTTATATGGCTTTATTGTTTCGCTATATGTATATCTGGTAGACCTCGGGCAAAAAAAAGATATATTTATCCTTCTCTATTCCAAGCTCTTTACTGGCGATAAGGTAAAGAAATTTAAGGCGGTTTATTCTCCTTTTTTCTTGTAGGGTTTCCAGGCCTGCGTCATTACAGTTTGGTTGGAGATACAGATGAGGAGTACATATTATACACAAAGCGCACTGCTAGTTGTTTAAAAGGGATGGTAAAAGATAACCGAGACATTCTTTTCCGGAGTTTAGTCGAGTTGTAGGGACTGCCCAGCTCTCTTTGTGTCTTGAAGAGTAACTAGAGGTTTTTATTTGCAGTTGGGAAAGATTGCGTATATTACTTATATTTCTCTGCGTTTCTAATTTATAGCGAGCACTCAAACGATATCTGTATAGGTTGTGTGCCCTGATAACTCGAGAACGAAGAAAGAAAATTGAACTTGGTGTTCCACAAGGGGCGTTATAGATGTGGCGAACATATTTCTTTTGTAATAAATGAATACGCTGTAGGTTTGAAGATGTAGTTGTCCCCCACACTAGTTGACAATAGTTTAAGTGTGAGTATAAAACAGTGAATTATAAAAAAAGCAACTTTACCTGTGCAGGAAGGAGCGTATCGAATGCGTCCAATTATGCCAGTAATTTGCGCTATTTTTTGTTAGCAAGTAGTTTATGATGAGCGTCCCAAAGCATGTCGGCGGAAAATATGACACCGAGACACTTGAAATTATCTACCTCTTCTATACGACGTGAATTAAGGACGATTTCTGGATGTGTAGGAACGGGCTTGTTTTTGGGTCTGAATATAACCGCCTTTGTTTTTGTTTCATTTACTTGCATAGCATTAGCTTCCGACCGCTCTCCGAGTTCCAGCAAAGATTCAAGGCATTCGAAAGTGAGAAGAGTAACTACGATTTGTTCCGCGATCCGTTTTCTGTCGCACCGGAAGACACAAGTCCGACGCTGCAGCTAGAACTCATCGACCTCCAGTGCTCGCCAGAACTGAAGAGTATGCATCGTGAGTCTCAGCTGCTTGACTTCTACAGAAGCCTTGACAGGAGCAAGTACGGAAACCTTGTGGACCACGCATTGAAGCTTGCATCACTTTTTGGGAGCACGTATGTCTGTGAGCAGACGTTCTCACTGATGACCCTCAACAAGAACCGTCTTCGATCTTCTATGACGGACATGACACTGCGAGATGTGCTGGCCGCCAGTGCGATGATGCCGGATCGCCGGATACTGAAAACCTGTCTGCAGCAAAAAGGTGTAACGTGTCACACAACGCAGTTTCCAATAAACAATTTTTGGACCGCGTCATTTTTGAGTTGTGCACCCCTGGCTTACAGAGTCTACGGAGTTTACGGCGCTTTTGGATAATTTCTCTATTAATCCACATACTTTTTTTTTGTTGACAATCTTAACTTTTTTTTTTTTGGTGCGAATTTGTTGATCCAGTTGAGAACGACATTTTCGAAGAAGTCCTAGAAAAAATTCACGTCGTACTCGGGCACTTTGTAAGCACTAAGAAAATCGCTGAAACAGAAGGCTAACGAGTCAATGATAGCAACGTCATCAGCTTTAGAAAAGTCCAAGTATCCGTTATGTCTTTCTGTGTTGCGCGTTTCATTCATTAAAGAAAAGGTAAGTAATACAATCTGATGGTCCGAAATGCCTTCCACTACTTCAATGCACTGTATTCGTTCATGCAAGTTCTGGGAAAGGAAAATCAAATCCAGTATCGAGAGTTTTGTTCAAAAAGTCTTGTGGGGGAGCGTACAATTTGAATTTAGATGATGACAAAAAGATAGCTCCAATATTGTTTGCAATATCTGGCACGAAGACCTACTGTTCTCCCAGTCAATGTCTGGTAGATTAAAATCACCAGCAAAGGTAACTCTAGAGTTCGCGTTACATTCTCTGAAAGATGGTCTTTTATTTTTTTTCGAAAACATTTCCACGGCTAGGTGGTCTATAAAAAGCACCGATGATAACGGATGTACGAAAAATGTTCACACGAGCCCATAAAATTTCTACGCCATCAATATCTGGCATTCGGTTATAGTGCAAATTTTTTGAAAGAACAATGGCTACGCCCCCACCGCGCGTGCGTCTGTCTTTTCGTATTATTTTATAGTCTTGGGGGGGGATAACCTCAGAATCAGATACTTCTGCATGTAACCAGGTTTCTGTGATGACTGTACTGTGCGGTTTGCGCGTTAGTGTTCTATATCAACAACTTTAGTCATTATGCTCCTTGCATTCAAATTTAAGAATCTAATAGAATCAGTGGCTTTGCACCTGGACTGTCACATTGTTTCGCGAGGGTTTCGGCTGAATTAGTGCTATTCGTGTTTGTTTTTCGGGGTCCCAGATGTAGAGTGTATTATTTATTTTTAGCTTGTTGTAGATTAGAGTAACTTTATCGCCTTTCTTGCGATTTTTGATAGCGCTGTCCCAGAGCTGTTTGCGAATATTTCGAACACGTAAAGAAAAGTCTTTTGAAATAGAGGTCGTCGATCCCCCTTCAGTTTCGGGAGTTTCTCAAAACTGACATCTTCTCTGAAAATTTTAAAAACTTTACCATGACTGGTCTAGTTTTACCATCCGTTCGACGCCCGAGCCGGTGCACTCTTTCTGTTGTTACAACTGGTAAACCAAGCGTATCACAAAACAGTCGATTTACTACGGCGCCATAAAGTCATTCAGCTGTCTCGTCATCGGTCTCAAGCACGCCAAAGATTACAAGATTATTTCGGCGACTCATATATTTTCCAGGTCGTCAATCTTGTCTGCCAAATCAGCCATTACACTTCCCATTGACCAGCCTTTCTTTATTGTCAGAAAAATGTTTTACTGTCGCTTCTAGGGCTGAAAACTGAGCTTCGAAGCTTCCTAACTTCTGGTGAACTTCCATAAATTTTTCTTCCGCTCGTTTTTTTTTTTTATTTTCATTTATAGCGGCAAGTTCCTTGGCCATTTGGGACTGGTTTTCCGAAACTTGAGACGACATTTCTTCAACTGTAGGACTTGGGTTACTTTCAGTGTCACCGCTTCATTGCAAGAGTAACGCAACGGTATATCAACAAAGCACGAAAAAACTGTGGTGGGGGGCACGGCAGCACAACTAAACAAAGTTCGTCGCTTTTGTACAAGGAGTACGAGCAACCAAATTAAGGTGGCGATGCAAGCGAGTTGCTTCATGACTTAAGAAATTGGGAACAGCGCGCAAAAAAGACGAAGACAACGAGAGTGGAGCACAGGACAAGCGCGTGTGTGTAATGAGCGATGAGAATTTTTATCATTTGCATGTGTTCAGGTGATTGGGATCGAGTTTAACGATGATTTGTGTTTCAATAAATCAGTTGGAAGTTGGCGCCTGTCCGTGTCGTACGTGTGTCTTTTTTCGTCCCGTTTGTACGCGCCTTTTAACCTTTTAATCGATATGAACCAACTAGCCCCAACCAAAGTTTTATTGTAGTTCTACGGTCCGGGAAACTCTGCAACTCGCCAAGTTGCCGCGCGACCGTGATACACCTGCTGTCCCCCATTGCGTCTCCGAAAAGTACGACCCTTTACGACCCCACACTGTGGCACCCTCATTTTGGGTAATGGACAAATGGATGTATGAGTCTGAACACTTTGAATCGAGCAATAACTTGCGCCACCTATAGTTTTTTTTTTTTAACGTTTATTTAGCATAGAGTTATACCGTATTTACTCGAGTAATAGCCGCACTGTTTATGAAAAAAACCTGAGGGTTCGCTTTGCCGCGGAGCACGCGGCTTGCCAATCACCGCGATCGACAGCATGATTCCAGCGGTTTACAAGACAGAGATAACGTCTTCGCGCGAAGATACCATCTGTGAAGATTGAATTTGTATGAAGAATCGTGTTCTCGATCTAGTTATTCGCTATGTTATTTATGCTCAACGCAATGACTGGCTGTATATGTGCTCTACGGGAAAGTAGACGCAAGGGCCTTGTTCATAAATAGTGCGGCTATTACTCGAGTAAATACTGTATATCTAGAGATTTATTCTTAAAAGCTACGATCCGTACGACGGAGGCGCCTCTATTCAACCGGGTGCACACACCTTCCTCACACTACACCTTCACTGAGCGTTTTTTCGTTCTGTGTAGTGCTGAAGAACGAAAAAACACCTTTCGACGTCCGAATTCGGCTAGATTCAACGCCGCAAGACAATCGAAAGTTCCAGATTCGTGCCACCATCGGTAAAGTACGCGCGTCTTATATCTGGGTGGTGACGTCAAAAAACCTGGCGTCCCGAGTCTTTCTTCTTTTTTTTTTTTTTTTTTTGGGGGGGGGGGGGGGAAGCGTGATACGGTGTTTTTTGGTTCACGCTCTACGCTCCTAGCGTCGTACTTTAATTACTTTAACCTGTACTTCGACGGCGTTAGAAATGTTTTGTTTGTTTGTTTGCCTTGCTTTCGCTTTCCGCACCAGAGCAGGCAAAGATTGAGACGCTCAAGTTTGTACTACTCAAAACAAGTCCTAGCAAGTCCCCTTTCGCAGCGCCTTCTGGGTAACGCAGGAGACCTATTAAACGCGGGGTGCAATATCCCGGGGGCTTTTGCGAGCCTGGTTGTCAAGGGAAGCTTTTCCACAATGCTGCAGCAGCTATCTGGCGTCGGAACAAGGGGGAAGCAAAATCAAAACAATGCTTCCCATTTCCCAAACGTAGCACAAAGGCATTGACGCGGAATACAGACCACGAGGTACAGACCATTTCCAATAATCGTCTTTTCCGCGTCGCCCTCTGTCTACCAGGCTGTAGAATGCGTTCTGGGAATGCACTGTAGCCAACGTTACTATACTCTGTTTCACCTTATGATGTACCGGGTGAAACGAAGCTCACTTACTGAACTGTTCATAGACGCTGCTTGCATGAGTAATACCCCCCCCCCCCTCTCACTCACCATGACACGCCTCCCTTCGTAAGACGCGCTGGACGGCTGCTATGGTAACTGTAGCGCATTCTATGGGATACGTACGTTTCGAAGCACAGCGTCTAGATGGCGTTCTACCGTACTCCATGGTCTACCCATGGAACACACAGTTATGAAATGAAAATCTAGATGGCGCTTCAAACGACGGGAATCTTGGTAGTGATCACAAACGTATTAAGCTGAATTTTGCCAGAGAAGTAAATCCTGAACCTACACAACATAATTCAAAGCAAACTTTCTGCAGCGACAAAGAGTTGGAAATAGTTGCTGAAAGAATAGAGGAAGCAGTTTCAGGGCAATGGTATACAGATTGGACCTATGAGAGCCTAACTAGACTTTTTGTTCTGGAACTAGACAAAGTTAAGAGTAAACGAAAAGGGAAGCAAGGACATAGACCAAAAAGCTGGTGGGACAAAGAAGTGAAGCAAGCATTACAAAAACGTCAGGAAGCCTCTAGAGAACACAGGTATTCCAAGCGTAGTGGGGAGTCAGAAACGGAAGTAAAAAGAAGATGGGACACTTTTATAACATGTCGCCGAGAGGCATCCAGTTTAATCAATGCGAAAATTCAGAGAAAGGGTGTAGAATGGATGAGTAATGTAAGCAAGAAAGATAGAAACGCAGCCAAGAAGTTTTGGGAGCACTTGAACTCACTCGGTGAAACGACGCAAGCTAGACAGAGGTTCATACTCTCGGATCAGGGAGATCAATTAGAGGGAGATGATGCGATACGATATATAGGAGCAGTGATGGAGGAGAAATTTCGGGAACAGGTACATGTGGAAGATACGAGAACCGAAGGAAGTAACAGTCCAGCTTGTGACATCGCGGATTTTGGACAAAGAGAATGGGAAAAGGCGGAACGAAGAGTCCCTAGTGGCACGTCAACAGGCACAGATGGTATCCCAATCAAGCTGGTGAAGAATTTGGGTCCTAAATCTAAGGCAAAACTAAGGGAGGTAGTGAGCACTATGATAACAAAAGGAAATATTCCAGATGCATGGAGGCTTAGTAGGATGAGTATGATATATAAGGGAAAGGGAGATAAGTCTGATATTAGGAATTATCGTCCCATAACCGTGACACCAGTTATTTACAGGTTGGTAATGCAGATTATAAAGAACCGACTGGAGGAATGGGTAGATTGTGAGGGCATACTGGGCGAGTTACAGAACGGGTTTCGGAAACAAAGAAGGTTGGAGGACAATATATTTTCTCTAACACAGTGTATAGAAATAGCGCAAAAAGAAAACAGACAGCTCTGGCTGGCGTTTCTGGATATCAAGGGTGCCTATGACAATGTGAACCAAAGGAATCTGTGGGACATAGTGGAGAGCTTAAACCTAGATGAAGGACTAACAGCAATATTGAGGAACATTTACAAAGATAATAAGGTGATTATAACATGGGAAGGAAAGGCAACGGGGGAAATAGAGATAGGACGAGGCCTTAGGCAGGGGTGCCCGTTATCGCCTTTGCTGTTTATGTTGTATCTGAGAGGATTGGAGGATAGACTAGAGAAGAGTGGGCTTGGATTCGACCTTTCGTACAGTAAGCTAGGCCAAAAAATTCAGCAATCCTTACCGGGATTGATGTATGCAGATGATATCGTACTAATGGCTAACAACAGGATAGATTTACAGGAATTAATGAGCATCTGTGGTAGGGAAGGGGAGGAATTAGGTTTAGAATTCAGTAGTGAAAAATCAGCAGTCATGATTTTTAACAATGATGAAGTTGAGAGGCTGAAGATACAGAATATTACAGTGGAGAGAGCTAGTAAATACAAGTATCTAGGAGTATGGATATGTGATGGTGCAGCATATCTCAGTGAGCATGAAAAGTATATAATAGGTAAGGGCAACAGAAATGCAGCTGTAATGAAAAATAGAGCACTTTGGAATTATAACAGGTATGAGGTGGTGAGAGAGATTTGGAAAGGGGTCATGGTGCCTGGTTTAACTTTTGGAAACGCAGTGCTATGCATGAAATCCGAAGTGCATGCAAGACTAGAAATAAAACAGCGCGGAGTAGGTAGGCTGGCTTTGGGGGCACATTGCAAAACGCCAAACCAGGGAGTGCAAGGAGACATGGGATGGGCGTCATTTGAGGGCAGGGAAGCTGCGAGCAAGATAGAATTTGAGGATCGGTTGAGGCAAATGGATGGGGAGCAATGGGCACGAAAGGTTTTCAGCTTTTTATACATGAGGAGTATAGACACAAAGTGGAGACAGCGCACTAGGAAATTAAGAGGAAAGTTTTTAGGCTATAGTGGGGTTACGGAAGAGCAGGTCTCCGTTAAGAAGAAAGTTAAGGCCACAGAAAGAGATCGGTGGCTAGAGGGAATGCAGACAAAGAGGGCTCTGGAAAGCTATAGATTAAACAAAACAGTTATTGCCAAAGAAAGCATTTATGATAATTCTAGGGGAAGCTCATTGTTGTTTGAGGCAAGGACAGGTGTTTTGCGAACCAGAACATACAGAGCGAAGTACCAGGAAATGGATACAGTGTGCGCTGCTTGTGGAGAGGTGGACGAGACGGCTGAGCACTTGATACTCTACTGTAAAGGGCTTCACCCTATGCCTACCGAAGACAACATAGATTTAATAAAGTCATTGGGTTTTAGAGACAGCGAAGGAAAAGTGGATTACAAGACAGTAGAGATTACCAAGCAAAGATTAAGTGAATGGTGGCAGAAAGCACGAGAAAACTAGGTATTTTCTTATTAAAGGGGCACTGACACATCAAAATCATATTTTTTTTTATTATCCGAAACGATTGAAAACGGTGCCGGGACATTACCCTCAAAATTCGAAACTTGGGAATTCAGTATTTGTGAATTAAAAAAACAATTTCCAAATGCTGAATTTGAAGTTCCCGCGCGGTCCCCGGCAGTGCAGTCAGTCAAATTTTGCGGTCTCCTGCGACTCGACTTTCTCTCGGACCTCCGCTGACCCGATGCGAGGAGGAGGCGAGCTGGCGGGATAGAAGGGAGCCGGCGCGGGAAAAAACCGGTTTCTTCGCCGACACGCCGGTCTGCTCGAGCGCCGCCAAAGAGAGGACACAAATCTAGGAAGGGACATCTCACCGAACTCTGATTTTTGGTATTTCAAAAAGAAGGGCCGTAGTGCGTTCGCAATTGCGTTAAAAAACATGTTTTACGATTGCCATTATTAAATGTTATAGAAATGTCGCCTACAAAGCTTCTAAATTTCCTGATTTTTGACGTCATCGATCATAAGAAGCAAGGAGGTAGCGGCGGGAGATTTAAACGCCAAAAATAAAAAGGCGCGCGCGCGCGCGGGAAAATTTTTTTTCGCGATGCGGTTTTTTTTGCGTGTTTATGACTACAACTTGCGTCGTTTTAGACAATAAAAAAAATACGACCTTTGGGGTGTCAGTGCCCCTTTAACTGATGGCAAGGGGTTTTATAGCCTCACTTTCTGTTCAGTGCGGAGTGTATATAGTTTTCACATTTAAATATTCTAAGCTTAAATGGTAAGACAAATTGGCTAGGTGGCGTAAGCTACCGCCCGATCCAAAGGGCTCAGCCGTATTCATCCATCCATCCATCCGTCTAAAGCCCCTTTATACGGAAAAGTAGCGCCATCCTTTGAAGAATGCCGCCTGCTATCTTGGCCCGATCCAGGCGGCACTACAGTCGATGCGCGAGTGTAAAAAAGCAAAACATGAAGATAAAAGGTGTGCGCGTCAGAGGAGGAGCGAGAAGGAATGCCTATGCTGTCGGAGTGCAGTGCATGCTATGAGCTCATGCCGCCAATCAAATAACGCCGACTGTGCAACGTCACGGCTTTCATCGTCTTTCTTTGAGCCCATCCTTCGAGGCTGGTAGACCGTGACAGTGCGCTTTTAGCCTGTGTGTATGTATTTGCGCGTGTCTTTCAGCCTTTGACTGCGCTCTGACTCAAGTATAGGAAGGCCGTCTGCTATCTTGGCCCGATCCAGGCGGCACTACAGTCGATGCGCGGGTGTAAAAAAACAAAGCATAAAGATAAAAGGTGTGCGCGTCAGAGGAGGAGGGAGAAGATGGCGCTACCTTTTTTATTCAGGGGCGTTACGGGAGTCGGACTGAAGTGAGTGAGGGAGGAGGGGGGGGGGGGGGGGTTATCCCCTTCCGCTGGAGTTCCACAACTGAGGTAATGTAGTAACGTTCACAGTAGCTCTCGTCTGCTCAGACGCTGTGCATGCCCCCACAGCCTAGTGACTTGGCCCAAGTTCGCGTTTACTCTATTCGAGAATGACGCATCGCTTTGGCCAATCTTGGGTCAGCTCAGCTGCCTGTTCTGGTTATCCGCAAAAAATTATCTCAGGACAAAAATAAGAATATCACTTCATCTTTGGATAGAACGCCTTCAACAGCTACACTTTTTTTCCTTTCTTTTTTTATTAAGCAGTCAACCAAACTGTCTTTTTTTTAACGTTTGTTGGAGCGAGATTGCTCGAGGGCCCGTGCATTCTTTCGGTGGCGCACGAGCTCTTGCGTCGCTATCTGTTTATCGCTGCTGCGATCCAGTGATCATTCACGCTTCGCTCAGCGACTGCGAGCTCCAAGGATTCATCGCTCGGAAACCAGGCCGTCGGTTTTCGGCGTTTACGAACGACCGAGCATGTCGACCTGTGTCAAACGGAAGCGCTCTCCCGGTCCTCAAGATCTAAGGAAGCCCACCACTGTGGCCCAGCTAAGGACATATTTCAAGCATCATTCTCTGCACTTGGCAGCCCCATGCTCGGCCCTGGAGGAATCGGCAAAGACGACGTCGAAGAAGGCGCCTCATTGTTGGGTCGTCGAGAATCTCGAGGTATGGAACAGCCTCCTGCACTCCGTCGGCGTGGAACTCCGGGAGATGGCTCCTGGTAGTTTGACACTGCAGACGTTCGTCACCTGCAATGCAAGTGCGACCGACTACCGAGCCGTCTGCGTCAATCTCATTGCAAAGCTCATCAACAACCACCGCTGCGTGCAGTGCGTCGACCTTGGCTACGTGGGTGAACTGTTTGGTGGCAACAGTTGGGTGCTGAGGCGGCTCCGTCCTAACGCTGGCATCCGACAGATTGTGGTGAGCGGGGCCATGATCTGCGATGCCGAATTAAATTCTCTGGTCCGCGCTATGTTCAGGGCTGACCCCACAGTCCTCAGACTGCACCAATTCGTCTTCAGTCGCTTCGAAATTACAGCGCTGTGCAAGGCCATCACGACCCCGTCACGTCTTACGGACGTCGAACTGTGCGAGAACGGAATGAAGAGCAGCGACACCATCGAACTGATGGCAGCTCTTGAGACATCGAGTGTCAAGTGCCTCAAGATGGACTTTAACAATATCGGCATCAGGGGAGCCCAGCGCTTCGCCGAACTGCTCAAGAAAAACAAGACGCTGTTGAGGGTGAGCCTGTTCAAGACCAAGCTGAAGGACAAAGGTGCCGTGGCTATCGCCGGCGCCCTCGCTACGAACGACACGCTTCAGCACCTGATGATGGGCGGCAATTCGATTAGCCTAACGGGAGCCAAAGCCCTGGCCTCATCGCTCGAGGCGAACAGCTGCCTACTTACTCTCGATCTTCGAGATAACTACCTGGGAACCAACGGCGCTATCTCCTTTGCCAGAATGCTTCTGCTGAACCAGACCCTGCAGGAGCTGTATCTGTGCGGGAATTCGATCGGGGATGAGGGCGTCGTTGCCATCGCAGACTCCCTTGCGGCAAACGAGACGCTGCACACCCTCTCGATTCACGCGAGCAATTTCGGCGATAGCGGCGTCGCCGCGTTGGCGCGTCTTCTTTCTTCGAATCGAACGCTCATCAAACTGAACTCGACGTGCAAGCCGAGCCTGAACGAGGCCACGCATTTCGACGTGTTCGCGGAAGCCCTCGCGACCAACCAGCGTCTGGAAGTCATCGAGCTGTCCTTGTGGGGCTCCACAGCGATTGAGGGACTATCGATGGCTCTGCGGCTCAACACGACGCTGCGTCACCTCTCCGTGCGAACTTGCGCGTCCGACTTGAGTCCCTCCTCAACTCCCTGTCGGTCAACAAATCGGTCGGGTCCTCGAACTGGATGTCGTTCTGAGTGTGAGAGACGGCGTGGCGCTCTCGCATCTTCTGGAAAAGACGACCACCATCCGGTCGCTCAACATACCGCCCAGGATGTCGAACGCCTGTCTGATCCATCTCGTGCAGGCGCTGTCGACAAATACGAGTGTCTGGTGGTTCCAAGTTAGCTCGTACAGCATGCGGAGCAGCTTATGTGAGGCGATGGCGGACATGTTTTTCAGCAACCGCACCCTGAACAGCTTTATCCTGGACAAGGTTGCGGCCGACGAGACGTGCCTCGAGGAGCTGGCCAACAGCCTGGAGTGGAACAAGTCGTTGTTGCAGCTCGCAATCACATCACCCGGCTTCCAGCGCCGGCGGCATACAGGATCAGCTCTCTTTTGCGGAGGAACTGGTCCCTGATGCACTTGGCGATGCAGTTCGCGCTCACACACGTGGCGAACAAGCGAGCGGCGGAAGCCTTTCAGGTGTTCAGGCAGAGCGGACTCTTTGCCGAGGAGCTCAGAGAGTGGCCCAGGGTCCAACTCCTCTTTCCGTCGAACATCTCATCAAGAGGGCCGACCACTTCATTCTCCACAATTTCTTAACTCTCGCTGGTGTTGCAAAACAAAGCCTGGTCTGCTCGAGACCACGGACGAGAAGGAACTCGACCACTCTTGAAAACCTAAACACGTACTGTTTCTACAAGATTTTTTCCTACCTCAAAATGTCCGATATCAAGTACTGATTGCGTTTTGTTTCTCCCATTTTTTTTTTTTTTCATTTTGAGGTGCGCTGAACTGGTCTGAGAGAGACAAGGGCGCTGGTCCTAATTATTTTGAATGTCTCTCGTTGGCCGACACCTTTATTCTTGTTGAAAAAGCGAAATCATTTGGCCAACGGTACTCAGTATTTTGTTAGCTATTGTTCAGGTTGTACCTGAAAATGTTCGCTTTCCTTCTGTTATAAAACATAACAAAGTTATACTTGCATCAGGAGTCCTCAATTCTTTCTACAAACGGTATGATTTAAACTATTCACGATTTTCAAGAGAGTTGGGCGAGCGTGCTAACGCAGATAAGATTTTTTTTAAGGCTTTGTTTGGCGTGTAGATGTAGATACGAACTTTTGTTTAGCTTATTTCATTATATTAGTACGATTTTCAAGTTCTCGTGTAACGAGGTATGAGAATAAAGAGCTTACGCAGAAATCCCAAATTGCCGCGCGCGAAGTCCTTGCCCCCACGAGACAAAGAGAGCGAGATAGCAGCGCAGTTGCTCGCCTGCCTTCGCCAGCTCGCCGTCGCCTTTGTCGTCTGTTAGAACTCGAGTTGTACGGTGAGTTACCGGCATTCCTTTCTGCTCTATGCAAAATGTCCATGGCACGTTATGTAACCCGGTCTATTCCATTGTCAGAGTTTATGCGTTCATGCGCCGAGAAACCGAGGAGAGGAAGAAACGAAAGGGCGCGGGGATGGATGGATATGTATGGTAATGGTTTTATACCCTTTGTAACGGTTAAAGCCCCTGTATCCTGGGAAAAGTGGCGCCATTCATTGTTGTGGAAATGCTCGAGGCACGTGCCGCGCACCACTTCTGGGAAATTCATGGCGTCTGAAATCTAGCTCAGTGCTGCCCTTTGCCGCCATGATCTTCCCAAGGGCTGCAGGTTGCACGTGCCTCGGGCATCGACACCTTGCGCTACTTTCGAAACATGAAGGGGCTTTAGTAACGGTTGGCAGCTTGCGCCACCTAGCCTAACATTTCATCATCCCTTCTTTTTTTTTAAATTTAAAATGAAAATGTCAGAATTTGATGTCTATTGTGGATCGCGGATTGAGGCTTGTTTTGCTGTGGTCGTGTGGCACCACCGGCGGCCATTGCTTGTCCCCAGAAAATGCAATGAACCCTATGGGAAAAACGTTAAAAAAGTTAATCTTTTCTCTCATTTGTATTATATTTTGGACGACCAAAACTTTGACAAGGTGTTCTAGGAGTGGTGAGAAATGTTTGTGTTGCAATGCCGATACTTCCTACACTGAAGTTTTAGGGAGGAAAAATACTTTTCTATCCTCGGTTGACTTCCTCCACGGGCCCTACGAGCAGCCGGTGGAACCACGCCGTCATGCAAGCAGCGAGGAAGGTTTGGCTCGATGCCATGCTCACTTTGATATTTTTACTTACGAAGGGTTTCAGATTGTTGAGGCATCATTTTTGTTTCCAAACCAAAGCAGGCGATGTGTGATGACAAATCTACTATTGCTCGCTAAAGTAACTTCTCTTTTTAAAAGCATTATTATAAGATACCGTGTTCGTGTTGCGAGT
>JAZHYW010055760.1:0-32325 GCA_037355805.1 Ixodes ricinus | reverse complement strand
TACGGAAAAGTAGCGCCATCCTTTGAAGAATGCCGCCTGCTATCTTGGCCCGATCCAGGCGGCACTACAGTCGATGCGCGAGTGTAAAAAAGCAAAACATGAAGATAAAAGGTGTGCGCGTCAGAGGAGGAGGGAGAAGGAATGCCTATGCTGTCGGAGTGCAGTGCATGCTATGAGCTCATGCCGCCAATCAAATAACGCCGACTGTGCAACGTCACGGCTTTCATCGTCTTTCTTTGAGCCCATCCTTCGAGGCTGGTAGACCGTGACAGTGCGCTTTTAGCCTGTGTGTATGTATTTGCGCGTGTCTTTCAGCCTTTGACTGCGCTCTGACTCAAGTATAGGAAGGCCGTCTGCTATCTTGGCCCGATCCAGGCGGCACTACAGTCGATGCGCGGGTGTAAAAAAGCAAAACATAAAGATAAAAGGTGTGCGCGTCAGAGGAGGAGGGAGAAGATGGCGCTACCTTTCTTATTCAGGGGCGTTACGGGAGTCGGACTGAAGTGAGTGAGGGAGGAGGGGGGGGGGTTATCCCCTTCCGCTGGAGTTCCACAATTGAGGTAATGTACGTAACGTTCACAGTAGCTCTCGTCTGCTCAGACGCTGTGCATGCCCCCACAGCCTAGTGACTTGGCCCAAGTTCGCGTTTACTCTATTCGAGAATGACGCATCGCTTTGGCCAATCTTGGGTCAGCTCAGCTGCCTGTTCTGGTTATCCGCAAAAAATTATCTCAGGACAAAAATAAGAATATCACTTCATCTTTGGATAGAACGCCTTCAACAGCTACACTTTTTTTTCCTTTCTTTTTTTATTAAGCAGTCAACCAAACTGTCTTTTTTTTAACGTTTGTTGGAGCGAGATTGCTCGAGGGCCCGTGCATTCTTTCGGTGGCGCACGAGCTCTTGCGTCGCTATCTGTTTATCGCTGCTGCGATCCAGTGATCATCCACGCTTCGCTCAGCGACTGCGAGCTCCAAGCGATTCATCGCTCGGAAACCAGGCCGTCGGTTTTCGGCGTTTACGAACGACCGAGCATGTCGACCTAGTGTCAAACGGAAGCGCTCTCCCGGTCCTCAAGATCTAAGGAAGCCCACCACTGTGGCCCAGCTAAGGACATATTTCAAGCATCATTCTCTGCACTTGGCAGCCCCATGCTCGGCCCTGGAGGAATCGGCAAAGACGACGTCGAACAAGGCGCCTCATTGTTGGGTCGTCGAGAATCTCGAGGTATGGAACAGCCTCCTGCACTCCGTCGGCGTGGAACTCCGGGAGATGGCTCCTGGTAGTTTGACACCGCAGACGTTCGTCACCTGCAATGCAAGTGCGACCGACTACCGAGCCGTCTGCGTCAATCTCATTGCAAAGCTCATCAACAACCACCGCTGCGTGCAGTGCGTCGACCTTGGCTACGTGGGTGAACTGTTTGGTGGCAACAGTTGGGTGCTGAGGCGGCTCCGTCCTAACGCTGGCATCCGACAGATTGTGGTGAGCGGGGCCGCGATCTGCGATGCCGAATTAAATTCTCTGGTCCGCGCTATGTTCAGGGCTGACCCCACAGTCCTCAGACTGCACCAATTCGTCTTCAGTCGCTTCGAAATTACAGCGCTGTGCAAGGCCATCACGACCCCGTCACGTCTTACGGACGTCGAACTGTGCGAGAACGGAATGAAGAGCAGCGACACCATCGAACTGATGGCAGCTCTTGAGACATCGAGTGTCAAGTGCCTCAAGATGGACTTTAACAATATCGGCATCAGGGGAGCCCAGCGCTTCGCCGAACTGCTCAAGAAAAACAAGACGCTGTTGAGGGTGAGCCTGTTCAAGACCAAGCTGAAGGACAAAGGTGCCGTGGCTATCGCCGGCGCCCTCGCTACGAACGACACGCTTCAGCACCTGATGATGGGCGGCAATTCGATTAGCCTAACGGGAGCCAAAGCCCTGGCCTCATCGCTCGAGGCGAACAGCTGCCTACTTACTCTCGATCTTCGAGATAACTACCTGGGAACCAACGGCGCTATCTCCTTTGCCAGAATGCTTCTGCTGAACCAGACCCTGCAGGAGCTGTATCTGTGCGGGAATTCGATCGGGGATGAGGGCGTCGTTGCCATCGCAGACTCCCTTGCGGCAAACGAGACGCTGCACACCCTCTCGATTCACGCGAGCAATTTCGGCGATAGCGGCGTCGCCGCGTTGGCGCGTCTTCTTTCTTCGAATCGAACGCTCATCAAACTGAACTCGACGTGCAAGCCGAGCCTGAACGAGGCCACGCATTTCGACGTGTTCGCGGAAGCCCTCGCGACCAACCAGCGTCTGGAAGTCATCGAGCTGTCCTTGTGGGGCTCCACAGCGATTGAGGGACTATCGATGGCTCTGCGGCTCAACACGACGCTGCGTCACCTCTCCGTGCGAACTTGCGCGTCCGACTTGAGTCCCTCCTCAACTCCCTGTCGGTCAACAAATCGGTCGAGGTCCTCGAACTGGATGTCGTTCTGAGTGTGAGAGACGGCGTGGCGCTCTCGCATCTTCTGGAAAAGACGACCACCATCCGGTCGCTCAACATACCGCCCAGGATGTCGAACGCCTGTCTGATCCATCTCGTGCAGGCGCTGTCGACAAATACGAGTGTCTGGTGGTTCCAAGTTAGCTCGTACAGCATGCGGAGCAGCTTATGTGAGGCGATGGCGGACATGTTTTTCAGCAACCGCACCCTGAACAGCTTTATCCTGGACAAGGTTGCGGCCGACGAGACGTGCCTCGAGGAGCTGGCCAACAGCCTGGAGTGGAACAAGTCGTTGTTGCAGCTCGCAATCACATACCCGGCTTCCAGCGCCGGCGGCTACAGGATCAGCTCTCTTTTGCGGAGGAACTGGTCCCTGATGCACTTGGCGATGCAGTTCGCGCTCACACACGTGGCGAACAAGCGAGCGGCGGAAGCCTTTCAGGTGTTCAGGCAGAGCGGACTCTTTGCCGAGGAGCTCAAGAGAGTGGCCCAGGGTCAACTCCTCTTTCCGTCGAACATCTCATCAAGAGGGCCGACCACTTCATTCTCCACAATTTCTTAACTCTCGCTGGTGTTGTAAAACAAAGCCTGGTCTGCTCGAGACCACGGACGAGAAGGAACTCGACCACTCTTGAAAACCTAAACACGTACTGTTTCTACAAGATTTTTTCCTACCTCAAAATGTCCGATATCAAGTACTGATTGCGTTTTTGTTTCTCCCATTTTTTTTTTTTTTCATTTTGAGGTGCGCTGAACTGGTCTGAGAGAGACAAGGGCGCTGGTCCTAATTATTTTGAATGTCTCTCGTTGGCCGACACCTTTATTCTTGTTGAAAAAGCGAAATCATTTGGCCAACGGTACTCAGTATTTTGTTAGCTATTGTTCAGGTTGTACCTGAAAATGTTCGCTTTCCTTCTGTTGTTATAAAACATAACAAAGTTATACTTGCATCGGGAGTCCTCAATTCTTTCTACAAACGGTATGATTTAAACTATTCACGATTTTCAAGAGAGTTGGGCGAGCGTGCTAACGCAGATAAGATTTTTTTTTAAGGCTTTGTTTGGCGTGTAGATGTAGATACGAACTTTTGTTTAGCTTATTTCATTATATTAGTACGATTTTCAAGTTCTCGTGTAACGAGGTATGAGAATAAAGAGCTTACGCAGAAATCCCAAATTGCCGCGCGCAGAGTCCTTGCCCCCACGAGACAAGGAGAGCGAGATAGCAGCGCAGGTGCTCGCCTGCCTTCGCCAGCTCGCCGTCGCCTTTGTCGTCTGTTACAACCGGTTGTACGGTGAGTTACCGGCATTCCTTTCTGCTCTATGCAAAATGTCCATGGCACGTTATGTAACCCGGTCTATTCCATTGTCAGAGTTTATGCGTTCATGCGCCGAGAAACCGAGGGAGAGGAAGAAACGAAAGGGCGCGGGGATGGATGGATATGTATGGTAATGGTTTTATACCCTTTCTAACGGTTAAGCCCTGTATCCTGGGAAAAGTGGCGCCATTCATTGTTGTGGAAATGCTCGAGGCACGTGCCGCGCGCCACTTCTGGGAAATTCATGGCGTCTGAAATCTAGCTCAGTGCTGCCGCTTTGCCGCCATGATCTTCCCAAGGGACTGCACGTTGCCTGTGCCTCGGTGCATCGACGCACCTTGCGCTACTTTTGAAACATGAAGGGGCTTTAGCAACGGTTGGCAGCTTGCGCACCTAGCCTAACATTTCATCATCCCTTCTTTTTTTTTTAAATTTAAAATGAAAATATCAGAACGAACCTGATGTCTATTGTCGATCGCGGATTGAGGCTTGTTTTGCTGTGGTCGAGTGGCACCACCGGCGGCCATTGCTTGACCCCAGAAAATGCAATGAACCCATGGGAAGAACGTTAAAAAGTTAATATTTTCTCTCATTTGTATTATATTTTGGACGACCAAAACTTTGACAAGGTTTTCTAGGAGTGGTGAGAAATGTTTGTGTTGCAATGCCGATACTTCCTACACTGAAGTTTTAGGGAGGAAAAATACTTTTCTATCCTCGGTTGACTTCCTCCACGGGCCCTACGAGCAGCCAGTGGAGCCACGCCGTCATGCAAGCAGCGAGGAAGGTTTGGCTCGATGCCATGCTCACCTTGATATTTTTACTTACGAAGGGTTTCAGATTGTTGAGGCATAATTTTTGTTTCCAAACCAAAGCAGGCGACGTCTGATGACAAATCTACTATTGCTCGCTAAAGTAGCTTCTCTTTTTAAAAGCATTATCATAAGATACCGTGTTCGTGTTGCGAGTTATTTTAAGCGGAAAACGGGGGTTTTAAAGCATGATAACGATCTTTCAAAACATTCGAATTGACGCATTGCGTTGATGGCACCAAACGACAGAGATTGAAATGCGGTTTGTGTAATTTAATAACCTCGGCAGCTTCTGACGACTTCAAATTCTGAAACCTCATAAAAGTTTATCTACAAGACAATTCACACAAACATCAAAAAGTTCAATTTTTTTCATTCCTCCCATAGACTTGCATGTGTAGCGGTTTAATGGGAAACCTTATAAGCCCCGACTGTCCCAAGAGGGAGTATTCACTGTCGGCCATATCTGTGTGCGCGACTGCTGAGCGCGTGCTCACGGCGAGCTTCCGTAGTTCTTTTGCAACGTGCATTCCGCCCTATCAAGATTGCCGGTCCTAGCAGGCTATTAATGTGAGCTCGTTCTGAGCATGCGCTCTAAACATCGCCCTCAAATATGGCGTCCAGTGAATACCTCCTATTAGCGCCGAGATGTTTTGGTGGCGCCCTCTTATGGTTCCCTCTCGTGACGTCATTACCTGGCGAGACAACAAGTTCGATGGTGTTTGTAAATAGCATGGTGGAAGCTGAAATCATTGCGCTCTCAAAGCAACTCTGCTAACACCGTCAAAATTAAAGTTCTTTCATTCCTCTTATTTCCGCCGATGATAAATCCTTTCCTGACGTTATAGTCAGCGTTCGGCCAATCGTCCAAGGCCGACCACAGCGACGCTTTAGGTCGCGCCAACGAGCTTGAGTGAACTTAGAGCGGTAAACCAGCGGCCAGAAATGGCACCCCCCGGCTGCCGCCATCTTGAACGTTTGCCACATTAGTGATCACGTGACTTTAAGATGGCTGCGCGCATAGGTGCGCCAGATCAGATTGGCCAGATTACGGTAAGCACGGACGCGTTCCAAAATGTATTTGATCTCACTCTAGGGCAAATATTTTGTACCTTGGCGTTCGAAAACCTACCCGCGTCCAGTTACTCTATCAGTCTTGTCACGTGACATGACCCACCGGCGTAACTCGGAGCCATTCGAGTAAGATTGGAACGCAACCCCAGAGGGCCCCCTGCTTACCGTGATCTGACCAATCTGATCTGGCCCACCTCTGGGCGCAGCCATCGCGACGTCACGTGATCACTAATGTGGCAAACAGGCAAGATGGCGGCAGCCGGGGGGTGCCATTTCCGCTGCAGGCTTTGGGTTGCGGTTTACCGCTCTAAGGTGATACTCAAGCTCGTTGGGTCGCGCACGTCGACAATAGACAATTGCAAACAGGGCATCTGGCCGCCGCCATGTCCCTGCTCGTGCGACGAAGCACGTGATATGGGGAGCCTGCCAAAGCCACCTTCACGCGCATGCTGCACGGGCTCGAACGCGTGGGGCACCAGTCGGGACGCCGTGCTTGCAAACGTGTATAGACCGATCGCACCATCCAGTTTGACTAACGCAACCAGTGCCGCAATGCATCGAGGGACTTTCTGCACGTGCGACAATTCCGCAGGAGCTCTATGCCATATATGTCTCTGCGTGTGGAGCACGAGACGGCACGAGCCCTCGCACGCACGGCCGTTACGCCTCCTGTGAACTAAACTTATGGCGGCGTCACGCATGCGCCGAACGCTTAGTGAGATCGGTCTATTGATGACCGTTGCCTGCATCCCGTTCTTCGGCTCGAGCCCGCTTCTCGTGTTCTACTAACGTCGTCTTGCTTTCGCTACTTTCGCGCTGCACCTCCTCCTATCGTGACAAAGTTCACGACTCGTGAAATAGTGTGAGAATGAAGTCGCTAAAACGCTCCGGCAGAGACAAAGTCGAGCGATTTCGCAGATTCACATGAAAGTCGGTTCGAAGTTTCATTTGCTACACACGGCGCTTGCAGTGGTGTTCCCATTGGTTCATTTTGGCTCCCTCTCCTTGTAGGTGACGATGCCCGGTACTGACGTCTTGATGATGAGGTATAATCTCTTCGCTAATTATGCGGTCACTTAGGATTTCGGGTGGCTGATGTTCCTGGATTTCTTATGTTGCCACTCGGCCTGCCGACATTGCGGATGGATTCAAAATTGTCCTGAGGCTGCGTTGTTTCTAGACCCGATTTACGGGAGTCAGACGGACATTCATGGCCTGTGTCCATGGGCTGCTCTTCGCTGTCACAAGTGAATCGGACGAGGTCTCCTCTTCCGATTTACATATAACTCAGGTGAGCACTCATGATTTGTCGCTGGTGCTTGCTGTTAATGTTCAAAAACGGTGGGAGCGTGCATGCCGGAGGTCGTCTATCACACGTTCGTTCGATATAACACTGTCGCTGAGTTGTTGGGAGCACAGAAACGGTTGGGACTTCCGATAAGGTTTTAATCTATTATGATGAGCAACAAGCCGCTTGCGTTTACACTCTAAACAAAAAGGGTATCAGTTTACACCCTTTTGTCCCATATAATTAGGGTGTGCATTTTCCGGTTTTAACCGAAAAACACCGATAAACATCCGTCGGTGACGAAAATACAAAATCGGTTAAAACCGAAAAACACCGGTGGTCGGACATTTCCGCCCTGGTTAAAGCCGAAAAACACCGGTCGTTGCATGTTTCCGACCTAGCGAAACCCTTTCCCCGTAGAGATTCATCAAACGTGTTATCTCGCCCTCCTTTCTGGGGGTCAAAAGCGTCTAGTTAACGCAGTGGACGCTAAGCTCTCACACGCCTTTCCCCCTTTGTGTCTCCCATGGCCCCCTTTTGTGGAAAAATTAACACAGTGGAAGGTATGCTCTCACGTGCCCTTTCCCCATTGTGTCTGGCCAAGTGATGTCGGTGCAAGCCATGTATTCAGAGGTTGCTGTAGTTCCAAGAAGACACTGCCAGCATTCGTGTCGTACAGGGCTGCTGACCTTTGAGAACTGAGTTGCGTTCATTGTTACCTGCTTAGTTTCTATGGGCTTTTGGGAAAACGAAAAAGAGTTTTGTTCTGTAAAAAAATTTCCAGACGTGTTTGAGAAGGCGCGTCCGTCCCGCGCCTGCGGGTATTCTCAACGTGAGATTTGCTTCCCTTCGTCGAATAATTCAAGTATCGTCGTCACGCGGAGTATAGAAGGCCACCAGGATGGGACGCAAGCGGGAAGCTCCGGATGACTACGCTACAGATTTCATGGTGGATGAATCGTCGTTCTGGTTCCGCGTACAAATTGTTAATCTGTGCATAAAAGTGGAGCTGCCAGACGGATTTGTGCCTTATGAAAATATTTCGGCTGGTCCTCCGAGACGAGCGCAAGCTGAGTGACCTAGATTCAGAGTTTTTTTTTTTTTCCCGCCAGTATGCTGTGACTAGCACCGTTGATCCAGTGTTATTTTGGAAACTTCATTTACCCAACTGGCCGCTACTGTCCCAAGCCTCGCTGGACATTTTGTGATTTCCTGTGTCCAGCGCAAATGTGGAGCGTGCGTTTTCAAAATTGCGGGTTGTGAACCGCAAGGAACGTGCTGCCATGACGGATGCGAGCCTCTCGAAGTATGCTTGCATCTACTATATTAACCAAGTGGGAGAAATAGATGTTTCCTCGAGAAGATGTGAATAAAATTGGAACTCTCTGTCTGTGATCAATCGCATTTTTTCCACCGATAATCACCGATTTTAGCCTCGTCGTGAGACGTTTCACCGAAATACACCGGTGTTTCGAAAATAAATAAACACCGAAAAACATCCGCCGATTTTTCTCACAAATAAACACCGGAAAGTACACACCCTACATATAATGCACCACAAAACTTCATTTGGACGTACAGCGCACTGTATATATAGTCGAACAGACGGCCCCAAATTTTACGAGGGGAGCCCGATAACGGTGCGATGTAACTTATTAAATAGCTAAAGTACGTATTAAAGACCACAGAAAGAAAACACTGAAGTTTTGCAGTAAACCAAAAAAGCCCGATTATTATTATTTTTTTTTCATTCAGTAACACGTACATGGGCTATTTTAATAAGTTGCACCACACGGCTATCAAGCCTCTCGTAAAAGTTAGTACTGTCCGTTCGACGTCCGTTAGCTGGACGTCGATCTGAAGTTTTGGGGTGTTTTATATGGCACAAAGGGTGTAAGAATACACCCTTTTTGCTGAGAGTGTAGAGGCCTCAAGCTCGATCCGGAACGTTGTATCTGAACTCTGCCATGGCAAATATGAAGCTTCAAGGATTTACCCCGTTTCACTGCGGGACAGCGAAATCGCACATTCTCGACAACGTTAGAATTCCGGTTCATGCGCGTTGCGGTCGTAATATCGCTTCTGACGACGTTCCGCTTCTGCGTTATGCGCTGCAGCAGCTGCATGCGCAATCTGTAGGATCCCTTGAGTTAGCCGGATGTTCTGCCTTCGCGTGTTAATGACGTGTTCCATTGCACAGGTTAGAAGGTCCGCGGGCAGCTTCACGTCTCTGCCGAATAACAGGTAGTGCGGTGTGAACCCCGTCGACTTATGGACGCTTGAGCGGTATGCCATCGTGAACTAAGGAAGGCGAAGGTCCCATGTCTGTTTGGGACGGATCAACATAAACGCTCAGCGTAGACAAAAGAGTTCTGTTAAATTAAACACTTTCCACCAAACCGTTTGTTTGAGGGTGATAAGCGGTTGCTCTAGTTTTCTTAATTCCGAGCAAGTCACACACTTCTCGAGAAAGTCGGCTTTCAAGTGTTTTTTGAAGACTTGTATGGACTCCGTATAGCGGCAGAAAAAAAGTCCGAACGAGGCAGGCAGCGATGTCTTGGCTCTCTTGGGACTTCAGCGGAAAAACCTCGACCCATCGCGTGAAATAATTTGACACGACAAGTATGTTCAGGGTGTCCCACCAAAAAAAAAAAATTGACAAAGCTTTTTTTCTTTTTTTTCTGGAAACATAAACGGCATCGCCGAACGCTCATTCTCTGCTCGAAGGGTATACCGAACTAGATGCCAAAGTTTCAGCACGAACCGATATTGTATTCATAAGTTATAAATAATTTTCTGAAAATGTCAATGGGACAAAAATGGTGGCCGACGGAGCTCCATGCGCAAAATGGGCCCCATTTTTCCATTTAAATTTTCAGAAAATCACTTATAACTTTTGAATAAAATATTGGTTCGTGTTCCAACTTTGGCGTCTGGTTCTGACCTCTAGCGCTATACCTTTCGGCGGAGAATGAGCGTTCGGCCATGCATAGTTGATTTTTGCGGTGAAAAAAAAAAAAAAAAAACTCTGTCGGGCCTTTTCAGATAACATCGAACAACCATGTCCGGCGACCATTTATAATTTTGATGAAAAAGAAATATTTTGCTGGCTCCGTGCCCAAAAGAATAAAACCAATCCTTGTTTATAAAAAAAAAATTGTTTGCGAACAAAATTTGTAACTACCCTCTCAGTCACGTGCTCGTTTGGCGTATAGCGCGATGTTGTCATTTCGGGCGGCTTCCCCCCAGAAAAACAATTCTGGTTACGGGTCTCGATTACTGACAAATTAGGCATAGGAAGGACTGCCAAAAAGTATTAATTACCGAGTATTAATGTCGTTATTTTGAGAAAAAAATCGCAAATACGGCACATTGCACAATAACGTTCGGGATTAAATGTTTTTTTTTCTCCGTACCTATAAAAGTTAAAGGCTGGTTCACACTGCCCCATTTTCTTACGTTAAGTTACGTTACGAAATATTACGTTGAAGTCAAACCTCTGTGCTTCATATTAAGCGAGGCTACCAGTTCGAGGAGAAAGCACGACACGCGACATTCGAGACACGAATGTTTCGGTGACTTATACGTAACGTAACTTAACGTAAAAAAATGGGGCACCGTGATAGAGACTTTAGGCCTTCAAAATTTGCCAGTGAGTTGCCCTGTATTTAGTTCATCTTTGCATAAAATATTGTTGTCCTGGTAAGCGGGATAAGTTTACAAGAATCGCTCAAACAGGGGTATTTGACTAAATATGCATAATTTGAAAATTATTTAAAAAAAAGGCCATCTTCGATATTCTTTAAACTCTCTGAAATTGACGTTTATAATATGCACTAACAGAATCTGTAAAAACATAGTGCAATATTTGTGTGGTGTTGATGTTATAAAGCGAGAAATCTGGCCAAATCTAACGCGGTTGTCATTGAATGGCACGTGCACATACACAATCTTGACAATTTACTTATTTTTACAAAGCGTAAAAATGCTACGGTGTGGTTAGAAAAGACGAATTGACAGCACAGAGGTGGACGGTACTTTTCAAGGCAAAATGACTAATACATATTTGTACAACCGACCCAAAAATGCGCATTGGCCGGAGTGATCGAGACGCGCCACCCCGTCACACGCTTCGCGGCGCCTGTTTCAACAGCCGGCGTATAGCGTTTCCGCCTACGCGACGTAAAGGAAGCAACCGGAGTGACTTGGCAAACAGATCAGCTACGACCTTGGCGGTAACATCATATAGGAGGTAGGGCGCGACAAATCCTGCACCGCCTGTGAGCGCCAATAGATCCGCTGCGCCACGGAGGGCCACACAACGCAAAAAAAATATACTGCAACAAAAAAAAATTCCGATTGATTGAGATTGTTTGTAACTTAATTTGTATGACAACGGTTTGGAGAATCGTGGAATCCAATTTCAGTATGCTCATGTGACCTACGTCATGGTGCAGCAAAAATACCAACAACACCAGTTGCAGAGCAGCAAGTATACACGTCAGCAAATTGGATTTGTTCCGCAACTGGACATGGCAAGAGTACCTGCGATTGAATCGGGGGTCGTGTCAAGCACCAGGCAACGTTGTACAGAGCCTCCAACGGCCCACCACGTCGGTGGGCCGTTTGAACACTGAACACTAAACTGCCGAACGTGAAACTAATCCACCTCCCGAAAGCTGACGTCAAAGCGTTCAGGGACATGAAAGCAAAGGAGTGGGACTCTGTCCCACTCCGCTGCTGGATTCCCTAAGCCAGAAAACATGTGCCTGATAAAAGCTGCCCGGTATAGGAAATAATAAAAAAAGTCACCTTCCATAGCCCACGTACTTTATTATTTACGTTGTGAAGAATTTTAACCGCTCGTAAAGATGCACAACGGTGTCATGTTCATATAGTGACATGACGGGCATATTAGCAATATATAAGCACCACCGGAATGATGGCTAACCTTGAACACACTCTACATTCCTTTCGACTGTTAATTTGCTTAGAATCGCCGCTCGTTTTTACACATCTGCTATGCATGGAACAGAGGTTTGGGCCTTAAAAGTATACTACAACAAAATTTCGGCGCTTATTTTTTGGTCTATATGTGTTCAAAAGAGCAGTATCACATCGAACACACCACCATCTTGTTAAAAAAGTCTCGAAAAGAAATTTTAAGACAAATTAAACGATTAGCAAAGAGCGCCTGGTGGATGTCGCTAACGCCTCGTTTGTAATGCCCGTCTAAGAACCTTGACAGGTAGTGACGGCAACTGTCTCGCCTCCGGCCACGACGAGAGAAGGGGGAAAAAAGCAACTCCCCTCTTCCCGATAATCCCTTTTGTGTGTCCCAGAAGTCGCTATTGTCCCTCTACAAGATTACAGAAGATTAACCCGTCACTCAAAATTTGTACAAAAGCAGCCGCTTCGGTGGCTGGAACGACTAGGCCATCCCACTCGACGTCAGCCTCGCCGCGGCTTCGCTCGTCCCGAGACGAACTACGTCATGATTGCGTTGGATGTCACGTGCTTTCCTCTGGCTGCTCTCCGAGCGCTTGCCAGATTGGTCGTTTATAGCGAAAAATACAGCCGCCAGGCTCAAAATACAAACGTGCGATTGTCATTTATGGATATTGTGGATCATATTCAACCTATTTTTGAACACGACGGGTATATTTTAAATTTTGTTGAAGTGTCCCTTTAATGGAACCACGCGTAAAGCTAGCCAACGGCACCTTTTACACTTCGGTCCCATTGGCTGGCGCGCGTTGACGAGGCTCTCGTTGGCCGCTGCGCGTCAGTTTGTGTGGTGTCATCCTGACTGTGTTATCACACTGTCGTGTTATCACTGATCACCGCGTTCGCTCGCCTCTTATCGGTTGTACGGCGCGTAGCAATATCATACGGCGCATGGAATAAACCAAGGGGTTCGCTCTGCTGGGAACTACGTTGGGCTGTCTGTTCCTTCCTCGCGCCGCAAGGCACACGACAGTTTGAACGATCGCTCACCCGATGGCGCTGCGTGTCCGCGAGGCAGCGGCTCCACCGCTCCATGCCCAAGGCCAGTCCGTTGTACGGCGCAGATAAAAGAAGGGAGCGGAGAGCGGCGTGCGTGGTTTCGCATTCACAACTCATAAGAAGTGCTTAGGTGTACCTCGAGCCTTTTTTTTTCAACTTTTGCCTCGGGTAAGTTCGCGGCTTGCAAATTGTATATAAAAAAAAAAAAAAATGCCACACCTGTGGGCAACGCTGCACGAAATCGTAGCGCGATAGGTTGAGAAACCGAATTTTGCGGTCGATTTAAAGAGCCTGGCTGCTATTTGAGCCATCCTGTATAATAACTTTATGGTGTAAGCCAAAGTCCCTTGATAATGGCGTTTTTTACAAGTACCGTCAACCATTGTTCTGGAAACGCGCAAGACACGTGCCAGGAGCGGGTGCTATAGTAGTGTATATAGTATGTAGCATAGTGCCAAGAGTGTCCAGGTCGCCGTCACCACCGACACCGCCCTTATTCCTCATCCCTTAGTTTCTGGCCAATAAACGTTTTCAATCAATCAATCCAAGGGCCGCTCATTTCAGTGCTGCGCCGCCATTTTCTTCCAAGGGCCGCTCGAGACACGGGCCTCGTGCACTAGCGCATTTGCCGCTACTTGCAAGACAAGCGCCAACGCATCGAGGGGCTTTAGTGCAAGCGGCTGGTTCGCCCACACTAGCGAGAAAACGCGCGCGGCGCGCCGATCGCGTTGAAAACGCGTTCCGCAAAATCAGTTGAGCGCGTGAAATCATGCGTTCGCTCGAATGCTTCAAGAGTGCGCGAGGCCTCCTGTGCTGTCACCTGACATTCGCCGCGATCGGCGTGCCACGCGTGTTTTCTCGCTAGTGTGGGCGGCCCTTTACAGGGTCGGGAAAAGGCTCGCGCAGAAAGCAACGCGCGACAGCGAACGCTGGCACTTGCTCCCTCTAGAGCCACTAGCTCCCATCGTGACGGCTGCAGTTGAGATGTCTCCACTAATTTTGTTATTCATCGAAGAAGAAAAGTGCGAGAAACCGACGACGTGGTGAGCCTCATGCACGACCGCTCGTCCCTGATCAGCTGTATTTTTGGTGGCCATAAGCCCCAGGGGACCTCCCAGTTTAGTCTTGTTGCGTGCTTCTGGACCTTGAGCTCTGACGGGTGCTGTGCCTGTGCCCCCGTGTTTTCTCGCTCCTGCGGGCTATCCCACCGGAACTTATCGCGCAGAGCAACTAAAAATGAAATATATCTTGGTTGTTCTGATAAACCCGGGGAGCACATGGAGTCTTGTGCGCGTTATGATTTGTCACGCTTAGTTACGGGGAGCTTTGGGTGGTGTCGGATGCGTTGCACTCACGACACATGCACTCATGTGCTCCCCAGAAATATCAGGACGATCAAATTGATTTAGGAGTGGTGTGTACGTGAGGTCTCTATGGGCTTCTTCTGGCGCGTAGCGCCCTCGGATACGCCCGCTGCGCTATCCGTTCTTAGGTTATGATCGGTCCCGTGACGCCGTGAGATCACGTGGGGTATACAGCAACTGCATGGATATTGGACCTACGCTCAGTCATTCCGAGTCAGCTGGGCGCACCAAGTCCAGCTGCTTTTCTTCCCGTTCTCCTGCTCGTGACCCTTCCTGAAGTCTGTGTATACGCCACGCTGGACTGAGTGTCCACCTGACTGGACGGCAATCCTGGACGTTCTTGAGAACGTGAAAGAATATTAAATTTCACACACGCAGATAGTTTGTCGTTCGTGCATGTGATTTTATCATTGTGACTCCTTCGTATTACAAAAAAAAAAAAAAAAACTATATGGCGTTATGCAAAAGCGTCGGGCTGCGGATCGCACGGTCCAGGGTTCGATTCCCGCTATTCCGCTTGGTAAGTCTAGTTACGATTAATTAATCTTAAATTAGATTAAGTATGTTTACTTAATAGCATTTATGCTTCTATGTGCTTTATATGTCTTATACATTACTTGCCATGCGTTATGTACGATTTGTGTTGCGAAGAGATGTAATGTAACGGATGGATGTTCACGTCACGGACGAAGATAATTGCCAGTTCGCCAATGAGGAATTTCTTTTAAAAAAAATGAGGAGAAAAATTTAATAACGCTGGCACTCATTGTAACAATCAGCACTTTGGGGCGGCTGTGATTCAGTTTTTTCGATTTTGTTCCCGCCGTGCACCAATGGAGAAACGTTTCACTTTGAGCCCCCCTTCCGAATCAGGGCACGGACTGCGTTGGCCTGCTCGCTGGACAGCCCCAGTTGCTGCCATTCGGCCTCGAAGGCTTCCATCGTGCCAAAGCCCCCACGTAGCCATTCAGTCGCGTCGCTACATGACTCTTGGTGACGTCCTTCATGCCCGAGTCCTGCAGGCTCTTGTAGAGCGCCGTCTGTCTCTGAAGGCGGTACTTCTGGTGATACCTGAAACGAAAATAAAAACAAGTGTGTAGCTTACTTATATCGCTGGATAAGTCTTATCTACACGTTTAGGTAACTACTTCCTGGGCTACTACCTTCATACAAACCAATTAATTATAGGATCACCATAAGAGATGCAAGGGTTACTGAGTACCAATGAAATTGATATATAGCCTCTCGCGCTATGATCAAGTGAGGCGGTTATTCTGTATACTATAGTCTGTGCAAGGTTAAAAGTGAAGTGGAAGCTCCTCCCACCTCTTCTCCACTTCAGCAGAGCGAAGGCTGGAGAGGAGGTCGCCTCCTCTCCAGCGTTCACTCTGCAAAACGGGAGAGAGGTGGGCGGAGCTTCTGCTTAGCTCTTAACCTGTCACCGGCTATAGACCGGCTGGGATGACTTCCCCAGGAGTCACCACGCAGTTCAACCGCTGGTTGCAGGAATAGCACTATGGTCACTGACAAGGTGAGAACGGCAGGGAGGAGCTTCGGTGGTCCCGCCTCGTGCACGAGCTTTTTACTTTCGACAGCACTTCCGCGTCTCGTTCACCTCGCAAGCGCGCGCGTGCAGTCAAAGCACGCGGCGGTAGTTCGTCTGCTTCTTTCGCAGAGGTTGCGGTCACGTCAGATCGCCGAGCTGTAGTTGGCTCTGATTGGCAGGATAGTGGGTAGACCTCAAGGCTGCTAGCGATTGAGGTGTGCCCACTATCCTTCCAATCAAAGCCAGGCGTTCTGACGTCAATGCAACCCCTGCGCAAGGAGCAGACGAACTTGCGCACCGCATAGTGCATACGTTACCTTTTGAACGCTCGTTTTGACGAAAACCTGGTGGTGTCTTTCGTTTGTCAGAGCCGGGGAGAGGTGGGAGAAGGAGGAGGAGAGGGTGACGCGTGCTACACTCCCATTGGTCCGAGGCGCGGACGTTATCACGCGTCAACCTCTCCCGCTCTCTCCGGCGCTGACAAACTGACAGACACCGGCAAGTTTCGTCAAAACGAGCACTCTCGTTTTCGTCAGTCACTCGCACAGGTGGCGCGGAGCCAGAGAGGAGAACGGCGTCGCGGCGCGGTAGAATGCGTGCGTGCTCAGTTGTCGCTCTACCGTCGCCGGTTGTTCTTCGCTCTGGGTTTCCGTTGTAGCGGTGCGTGGGTTGTGATGTGTGTGTTCTAGTTATAAAAGATGGATGCGATTTCCTTCCCGAGTAATGATTCTTGATGCGGTTCCTTCCCCGAGTGATATGGATGTGGTTCTTTCCACGGGCGATATGGATGACCGTATCCAAGGGCGCCGACGCACTCTGACAGGCAGGGTACAAAAAAGGGTGAAAAAATTACAGGTAGATCTGTTGGTGTATACTTACTACTTAGGTAATGCGTTAGCATGACCCGTGGGAAACGCCACAGACGTCACTCCTCGCAAACCGCTAACACTGACACCGTAATGAAGCCAAAAAGGGGCAGCAGAACAAAAGCAAGCAAACTAGAAAGCCAGAAAGACAGCCAAAACAAAAAAGTGAAGGTGTCAGCGTTAGCGTTTCCAAAGGAAGACGTGTGCAGTATTTTTTAGTTTATACTTTGGAAGGATATTGGCGGGTACAAAAGTTTACTTAAGGTCAGTGTCCCAAATGAACACTTTCCACCACACTAGTAGTTTTGATGACAGCTAACCTTTCGATTCTGAGAAAAAAAAATCGTATTTTTCGCCCACAATGTGCGAAGAAACGAAAGCGATAGCTGTAGCACGGTCGCGCAATGCGGGTGGAATGGTGCCGTCACGTACCTGAGGACGGAGGTGCGACGTGGTTAATTCTCATAGCCGTCGTGGTTAGCGTCATGGATGCCACTGACGACTGCCACCAGTGATCTGTGAAGTGGGTAAGCGCGGTGGAAGTTTCTAAAACCATCCAACATTACGCGTAGCAACTGGATACTGCAAAGTGGGATTTCGCATAACGCGAGTAATGTTTGAAAACAAGTCTTTCAAGCAGACGACACGATGATTCTCCCTTCGTTGCGCAATTCTTGGCGGGACGCCAGGGCTGCCCTCTTCGCTCTCTTCGCGCGGCACGGCCGACGGAAAGTCCCGACTTCCTCTCCTCGCGGCAAGAGAGGAGAGAAAAGGGTTTTTCCATTTTTCCCGCGCGCGCGGCGACGACAAGCGACGAGGACGAAATCTCTGCAAAGTGTCGCCCATAAAGCTATCGCTTTAAGACAGAAAAATCTGACGATCGCTTATTCGCTCTACGTGTGTACTTGACATCCTGCTTCAACGCGTTTGCGACTTAGATGTTATGCACGCCTCTGAGCCATCAGCATTTCCCATGGGAAGTCAGAATTCATGCGGCGCGCCTCGCTCTGCGTTCAACTTGAACGTCTGCAGTGGATACGCCGCAAGGACGTGTTTTTCTTCATAGCGCGACAAACTGGCAACAGTTTCACTGCAATGCCAAGCTTCCATGCTGCGGCCGAAGTAGCGTCGCCTCACTGCTGCGTTCACCAAAGTCTCCAAAGCATTTTTCATGTAAAACCGAGAAATCAATTTGTGCAGATGACTGAGACGACAAGCTAATTTTAACAAACGAAAAACCACCCGATTAGTGATTCCATCGATATCATCAAGAGTCACTAGAGTCTAGAGTGCATACAAGGGAAGGGTATACAATCTCAACATAGGTTGAGGAAGTGCTACTCACTCCTCAGCATCGTAGAAGATTTCCAGTTTGAGTATTTTCGTGACCACAGGCGCCCGGAAGCCCTTCTGCGCAGTTTTGAGCGAGTCCTCTGCAGCCTTTCTCTGGGCGTCATCGTGGTAGAAGATGGCCGACATGTACTGGGTCGTTGAAGAGTCCTTGGTAGGGTTGTGATGGGCCCAAAACAGATCCAACAGCTCTTTAATGTTGGTCACCTTGGGGTCGTATTCGACGCGAGTTGCCTCCGTGTGGTCACCCCTGCAGAAACGGCAGTCTTAGTTTAATGGCTTAGTTTGTTGCGATGATACAGATTTGCGGGTACCACGTACACAAGCATCTCTGTCAGCAGGTCTACAGGCGAGCTACGGGGGGGGCATCGGGGTCGTTGTAAAACCGGGGGGAGGGGGCAGAGCCGGGCCCGGTTCACGCCATGTAACGAGCTTCTAGTAGCGGCATGTAAACAAAATAACGCCCACGTTGCCTTTATTGACAAAATACATGGGAAATTGAATCCCAGCGTGCTTTCGTTAGCTTCAATCTCCGAGTTCTGGCGAGAAGGTAACGCGCAGCAGCACCCCCCCCCCCTCCCCCCGGGAAAATGGAAAGTCTACGCCGCTGAGCAGGTTTCATTTATTTTGCAGATGCTAGCCAAGCTCACTGTAGGTATGCCTGCAAAACAAATATTCCCTTTCCGTTGAGCAGCGTCCAGTCATGAGCGACAGTGGTGATATAACGTTCAGGCCGGCAGTTGCCTGCTTTGACTATGAAACGAAGTTCAGCATGTTGGAGGCTAAGCGCTGCGCATATTTTCGGTCAAATAAGCAAAATTACCAAAAGTCGAGGCACTTAATGTTTACGCTGATACTACGCTGTATACATGCAATGGGGGTTATACCGGTCATGTGTACTGATTTTGCAATGGATTATCTTGGTGTCATGGAGCCAATGCAACAGTGATCAAACTACACTCCGTTTCCACGATAACTTGGCAAACTGTGGAGGCTGCAGCCCCGCGACCCAATAAGGACGTCGGAGCAAGGCACGTGACAACACTCCATGGTCGAGGCCACGGAGGCCTCGTTACCGCCACAGCAACAGCGCCGTCCGCGACATAAAAGTAGTTCTAGGCTTCTTTTTATTTTAACGGCAATTGAACTCGCGCGATTGCATCTCTATCGACACTACGCTACACGGCACGGAAGAAAGACGAAGACATGTTACTTTTCAACGATACTTAATTCGGATCAACCCTTTTCCGAGAACAATGTGGCTTTTGTAACGATGTTTTGAACGATCGCAGCCCTGTAATCGACCGCTTCCGCTCAAAATGTCGCCCTGGCGTTAGCACCCGCCACAGATTCGCGGGTAAATTGAGCGTATGGTTGTCTCATGAACTGTTCCCGAAGAGCTCGCTACTCTAGCGGACGGCAATGTTGCGGCGGTGGACGTTCATCCGAAGTTGGTTGGTTTCGCAGCAGACGACTCTTGGCCAGCAGACGACAGCCGGTTCCTCCGGGCCTCGCATTTGGCGCAGTGACACGAACGCTCCCGTGACGTGGTGTCACGTGCCTCGCTCCGACGCTCTTATTGGGTCGCGGGGGCCGTAGCCTCTACAGTTCGCCAGTTCTCTTTCTGGGATGGCATTGGCGTAGTTCCTTCAAAAAGACACATGCCTCGTGCCGAATACGCGCTTGAATGTCTCCGACCCGCAACAGAAGAATATATTCGTCAACAAAGCGGCACCGCTGGGCATTGGTCCACGTTGAAAAAGCTGTTCTTGTTATTTCAACAAACAGCGTTTTTTTGCTTTTTTTTATGATTATAAATGGTTTTCGGGCAATGCCCAACAAAAGGTGTCATAGTCTCAGGTATGGTATTACGGTGAAGCAAGGTTTGCTGAATATAAAATTGATGTGAATGGCGCGTTGACTTCCATTTGACAAGGAAATGTGCATCGTGTTCGCTAAACTTAACGCTTTGAACAGACGATGTTAATGTTCTCCAGTGAAAACCCAATGTTTCGAAACACAACAGAAAAGCTTTGCATGTGGACGCATCCCCTTCGCATATGCTATGCATCATAAGCTAAATGGACAGTACAACGATTTGAACATTGGAAAGAGATTGCAGTTTGTATTTTCTATATTGTTTATCTAGGCACAAGTGAGAAAAAAAAACACGCCCCCTTCCCCTGAAAAAAAAAAGTTCCGAGGACACCTAAGCACTTCTTATGAGTTGTGAATGCGAAAGCATGAATGTCGTTCTTCCGCTCCCTTAGTTCGTCTGCGGCGTACTGGCGTGGACGGCCACGTTTCGCTACTGCCGAGGTAGCGGCCGACGGCCGAGCGCGCGCTCTCGTGAAGTGGCCGCGCCGCGCTGAGCTCGGCCGTGCAGCCTCTCCGGAGTTTGCCCGTGCGGGCTCTGCGGCCAGCCGCTCCCTCTTACCGGCGGCCGGGCCGCTGCGTGCGCTGCGCCGCCATGGAGAGGGCTTCTCTGGTGGCGTTCCTTGGAACTACGCCGCGCGAGAGCCAATGGGAGCCTCGTTCCTTGAAACTATGACGCGCGCCAGCCAATGGGAGCCTATCCATCAGATTTCTGCTACAGACGACAGGCTTCGCTCCACTGGGACAGGGGAAGGTGCCGTTTGGCGCGGCTTCAAAAGCTGATGACGTCGGTTCGCTCCATGGGACAGTTAATGCTTTCGCATTAAAACTGCTGTTTCGCGCATAATCACAAAGGGAAAAAAACGAATTATTTGCCAATCTGCAGTCGCGTGTGGCGGTTGCGGGAACTACGGTGACGCATCACAGGGAGACACGCGGTAGTCAACAAAACCTGTCCCCTTCCACTGCTACACTCGCCGTCAGCCCCGTGGCGAACCGTCTTTTGTGTCAATCGCTCGCCGTAACCTCCGGCGATGCTAATCCTTGAAAAGTCAACAATCGCGGAGCGAGGGGCTGGGGGCTCTGAGACAGAGCCCAGTGGGAAACCATGTGGTCCCCCAGAAACGTCACTTGAAAGTTGAAAGCATACCTCGGCCAAACTCACTCATGAGTGCACTTACTCACCTGACTCACCCTCATCGATCAGGCATGAGGTTAGGGTGAGTGAGTTTATAAGCCTCGAAAACTCATGAGTAGGGCTCCGTGTTTTCGGAGTTTATTTTTCGTCAAATTCGGAGGGTGTTTTTCGGAGTTTATTTTTTGCCAAAGATTCGGAGCTTATCAGAGTTCATATTTGTTTGAATCCCAATTCTCCGAAATTCGGAGATTAATTTCGCAATGTTTCCTATTAAAAATAATAAATAATAACTGGATGCAAACGTATGGCAGAAAAAAAATAAAACGCGTTTGTATCAATTAAGATTTCTTCAGTTGAATTTGGCGTTGGTGTAATTGGCAATACTAATTTGTCCCACGACAAAACACGCACACAAGTGTGGCTTCGATAAACGTCGATACCTTAAAATCAATAAACTGCCGGAGGTAGCCGCAAGGAAGCTCGTAGCCATCCCATCAATCTATCCCGCGGCCGCGCGAGGTGGAGTGGTTAAGCGATGTAATAGAGAAGTTTCAACTGCCCCTTCTTCACTATTTTATGCAATCTCTATGGTCCATAGATTCATCACTGTTACAGAAACATACCCTCTCCAATCTCTAAATCCCAAATCCCATGGCCCAAACTGGAAACCAAACGAGTGGTTTTTGTCGTGACACGAATGGTACGATGACCTGTTGCCCTGAACCAACCTTGACGAGACAAGCCGTAAGACCCCCTTTGACAACGGTCCGGGGCTTGAAAGATAATTATGGTGTCATTTTCCCAGGTCCATTTTTCCTGCGCTGCTCAAATTGTAAAAAAAAAAAAAACATTTCCTTTTTTTTGTTGCGGGCACATAACAACTCGGAGTTTATCGGATAAATCCGAATAGACAAAAAATTTACCGGCGGGTGTTTTTCGGAGTTTTTTTGGATTTATGCGAAAACACGGAGCCCTACTCATGAGTGAGGTTGGAGGAGGGGTGTGAGTTCTGTGAGTTCATGAGTTCGGTGAGTTCATGAGTTCAGTGAGTTGAGTTCATGAGGTCGGTGAGTTTATGATTTCGGCGTCGCTTGCGTTGTTTGCGCCGTTTTAACCTTTTAACAATGAGTTTATGAGTTCGGTGAGGGGCGTGAGTTCGTGAGTTTAGTGAGGTCGCGTGAGTTTGAGGTCGGTGAGTGCATGAGCTCGGTGAGTGGCGTGAGTTTGCGAGTTCGGCGAGCTCATGGGTTCGGTGAGTTTGAGTTTGGCGAGGCTATAAGGTCCCTGAAGGAACATGGGTTTGAAGAGGGTTTGTGGGGTGACGTGGTTCTCTATGAGTGACAGGAAAGGAGGAAAGGTGCATTTTGCTTTATCTGCGCTCTTCAGCTCCGGCTCGCTTAATTCGATGCGATTCGGCGTGGACTTTTGCCGCTGGTCGCTGCCTCGTGCAACACCTCCTAGATGACAAAGCCATAGTGCTGAATGAGACGGCGTCATCAGATTTGATCCACCGGCAAGCTTGCCAGGGCGTCGAAATCGGTAAATGTCAAGGTTTTTATAACTATCGGTATTAAAATTCATTCTCAAACAGCCTGATGACACCGAGCGAACACAATCTAGGAGTCACTTTATGTTAAATGTTGGTTTAATCACCAAAAATAAAGCAAATAGGATTAGCTAGTAACAATAGGCAAATAAGATGACCACAGCAGAACTGCTGTTTCGGTAGATTCGTAGATTTAGATGTGCACCGGTGGTCTTTATTTTTATCCTTTTCTCATCCAAATAAATTCAGATCGATGGTCCGATTGAATTTATGTTTTTATTATAATGTGGTTTCTTTACTTTCAAAGGTAATCGATATGAAATTTCAGCTTGCGAGTGACGAGTCGACGTGTGCCAAGTGCAGTTTGCCGGATACGTGCGAAGTCGACTTACAAAGAACGGTAGGTCGGGTCTTTCTTGGCCCCGCCTGCAAAGCCGACCCGAGTCCTGAGCACCCCTTTGGAGCAGCCGAACATCGACTCTGGCTTCCAGAAGCAGCCCATACCGAAGGTGGCCTCCTCGAATGGCAAGTCGGGCTCGTAGAGCGGCATCGTGGAAGGCTTGATCTGCAGTGAAATTATCCGCCACAATGGCAGGCAAAGTCGCTTTAATGCGAATAGCATTCTTTGGATACTTCACGCACTTTTCGTCTATGTATCTATCTATCTATCTATCTATCTATCTGGCTATCTAACCTCTTACGCCGCGGGTCGATAAATAAATAAAAAAGACCGGCGCCGGCTGGGATTCGAACCGTTGACCCTTTGATCAGCAGGCAGACGCGCTAACCACAGAGCTATGAAGGCAGTCATTCACCGCACTCTAAACATTTGTTTATATCTTTACCATAGGACGCTCTTTACAGCGCTGTCACAGCTACCGGTGCGCGCGCGTTCCATGCACGAGGGCTAGCTCACCCTCTCCCGCGCTCACCCTCTCCCTCTAGCTCACCCTCTCCCGCGCTCGGGAGACCTCTATACTTCGTTTCAGCTTGGGTCCAGACGCAGCCGATGCTACAACCACGAGTGTGTGGCCCTGGACAGTGCCTGTACTGCACGAGCGCGCGTGCTTGGCAGGGACGCTGGAAGCCTGGAGCTCGCGCTTGTAGCATCAACTGCGTCTGGACCCAAGCTGAAACGAAGTATAGCTCAGCCTCACGAGAGCGGAATGAGCCCTCGTGCATGGAACGCGCGCGCACCGGTAGCTGTGACAGCGCTGTAAGCGCGTCCTATGGTAAAGATATAAACAACCGTTTAGAGTACCGTTGGTTGAGACTATACTTCGTTTCAGCTTCGGTCCAGACGCAGCCGATGCTACAAGCGCGAGCATGTGGCCCAGAACAGTGCTTGCACTGCACGAGCGCGCGTGCTTGGCAGGGATGCTGAAAGCCCGGAGTTCGCGCTTGTAGCTTTGGCTGCGTCTGGACCGAAGCTGAAGCGAAGTATAGCTGAGACGCCAGAAAGTCTGGTCGGTACCATTTTGAGTGTTTGTGCGTATGGCGCGTGCTTTGCTCGCCTTCCTAAGTGACACAAACGCACGTGCTGGGCTGCGGAGATCGTGCGCAGGGCTGTGAAAGTGTCAACAAATTTAGAATCGCCTCAAGAGTGGGCTGGCGTATCTAGAGTGTGCCGGCCACCTGACGAACGCGCATAACTCCGCACCGTTTGATGCTATTCGCATTAACGTAGATAATCATTCCCAAAGGATGGGTTCTGCTGATTTTTATAGAATAATCGAAAAACTGTATGAATTGAAGGGAGTAACTGGTTTGGGACAGAAACATTACAGAAGCCAATGAAAGCGCGAATTCCATATTGGACAGATGCTTCCCTAATGTGACATACCTCTGAATTCGCTCTCTCTCTCTCACACACACAAACATACACATACGCGCTGGCATGCACACGCACGCGCGCACACTAACACAAGAGACGTTGGTAACTACATCTTGCGTAGGAAGTTCACTTTTGGTTCAAGATCGTGGTAAAATGCAGTGAAGTGAGTTTGTTCTCTGGGGTTTGTATGACACCCGTAAATCGAGTCTTGTTGAAAGGCCATATATTCCGCTGCTCTTGAGAATATGCCTCGCGAGTCTCTCAGAAAACGAAAATACAATTTGTGCGCAGGCGAGCTGGTGGAAGTTTACCATGAAATTTAACCAGAGACTGCCTTAGACCGAGGAAATTTTTGACAGCGGCAGACAAAGCAACAGGGAGAGACAACGCCTCTAACTCTCATTTCAACTCTCCTTTCACGGATCCATGACGGCGCCAGACTGCAGAACATCCTGTTTTTCAAGGACACAAAAAACAAACAACATCCAAAAGAACTAGAAAACGACAATTAACTTTAAATTGTACAAAAAAAAAAAAAACTTCTGGTCTGCTTTGTTTCTTAAGAAGTCACAATTAAAAAAAAAAGGTAATGACACGATGTTTTAAACGTGACGCACAACAAAGCTGCAAGGTTGGCCCCGCATTTCGCCCCCCCCCAACATCTATCTTAGAAAAATGATTATAAAGGGACAACCAACACCGAATCATTCTTACTAAAAAAAAGCTAAAAAACATTAAAGTTGCAAACTTTTTTTTTGAATTACCACCAAGCTGCAAAGAAGCCTGACAGTTTCCTATAGATTTTATTCGGATTGTGTCTCTTCCAACTCTCTTGATATTATTCACCTTTCTGGTACTATTTCTGCTCACGACCAGTGTGAATTACAATTATTGCATTCGTGAATATGTATAGTTATTTCCGAATTAGCTGCGTTATTATTTACATTTCTTTTGTGTTCAGTTAATCTGTCATTGACACACCTTGAAGTTTGTCCTACATACTTAAAACCACAAGCCAAAGACCACCCCATTTTCGCAGGGGACCGACTTCTCGCGGTGGGCTTTCTTGCACTCACTTGATAAGGCGTGAGTCTACTAATCTAAAATCTAAACTTAAAACTGCATCTACACCGAATATTTTGGCACGTGCTTTCAAGTTACGTGATATTCTATGATAATACGGGATCACAGCAAACTTGTTCTTTGGTTTTTGTTCCTTCACTTTTGTCTGCGATTTGTAGATATAATTGCCTTTTGATGAACCCATCTTAATAACCGGCACTTCCCACTCTTCTCCACTGCCTTTCCAACGATTGAGTTATGAAATCGATACAAGACCTGACTAATGGATTCCTTATCACTGACTTAACAACACCCGCTTTCACTGTTTTTGAATCACAACTCATGACGGCAGAAAATTAAAAATTGCGGTGGCTTAGCTCGGCTATGCCAGGATATACGTAGTGTGAGGCTTATGTGCACAAAATGAGAGGCTCTATTAAGCGGCTCCGGTGCAGCGTCAGACTTGGCTACTGCGCAACGGAGGCACACAGCTGGGCACGCGGCGGCGCCGGTGAGTCTGCCGCGGCTGTGACGTCACTCCTCTGGAATGTACAGACCGGCGAGGCGCGCGCGGTGGCGGCGGAGCGCGCCAGCTGTGCGCCGTGTGACGTCACTGCTCCTCGCGCATGCGCAGATCGGCGAGGCGCGCGCGGCGGCGGCGTCTCCGGCGCGCCAGCTTTGCGCCTTGTGACGTCACCGCTCCTCGCGCTTGCGCAACATGGAGCACGGCTCATTATGCGAGCCACGCAAAACTGCTCAACCTCGGCCAGTGTGAGCTCACGCTACAAAAACCGGTGGTGTCCACCGGTCTTGAATTTTCTTTGCCGTACTCCCACCATAACCCTTCTTCAGTATGAATCAGCAAATCTAAAAATTGAAGTACACCATTCTCGGGCCGCTCTTCTACAGTGAACTGTAGTTCGGGTGCTGCCGATCTCATCAACGTTTCTAGACTGTTCGACAAACCTTCATGAAAAGAGCATACCACTATGTCATCAACACATTTATCTTAACAATACATTACAATCTGAAGACAATATTACTCGCAACCTATCGGACACAACACAGTCCAAGGAATTTAGATACACTTCAGCTAACGCCGGTGCAGCAAAATACCCTTTCACACACCCTCTTTTTGTATATACTTCTTCCGTTCATAGTCTACAACCGTTGACAGGAGGTAATAATCAATATTGGCAAAAAAAATACTATTGGAAATGCCCGATTGTGATTGAAGCTTAACCATATTCAGCTCCTGTACACCTTTCACACTCTTCAGTAGACGACTCTTCTCCATCGAGTAAGAGAGATCATTGATGCCCATCGAAAAAAACAAAAAAAAACCATTCCCTTCCATGATGACTTTCGTGTAGTCCGATCAACTCGCTTGAATTCTGCAGTGACAGAGAGAGGCGAGAGATGTGTAGGCCCTAGACCAGGGCTGGCGCGTGCCTCATGCGGCTCTTCGGAGGCCCAAGTACGTGTCGCAGCCCCTGGCAGCCCCCCCCCCTTTTCCTCTTTTTTCCCTATATAGCACGAAAGGCAGTTTGCGTTTTGCCATCTTTGTGCCATCACGTACACATCGGACAACGCCTTACGAGTGAGGATTCACAATAAATAAAAATACTGAGCGATCGCTTTATGAGTGGAATTCGCCGTGGCCACCGAATTCAGCTGAAAAGAACAAATTAAAAAGAAGTGCCACGCCTTTTTTTTTCCGGCTTTTTATGTTTTTTTTTAATATGTCCGTCTGGCCACCTCTGCCCTAGACCTTTTTGAAGAAACAGGAAACAACTTTCTGTCATGTTCCGCTTTCATTGACAACCACCCGAAGAGGCATCTCCGAAATTTCGGCGCTTATTTTTTGGTTTATACGTGTAACTCAAAGGAGCAGTATCACATTTGACACACCAATATATCTTGTTAAACAAGACACAAAAATGAATTTTAAAACGAATTAAACGATCAGTAAAGAGCACCCGGTCGATGACGCTAAAGCCTCGTTTGTAATGCTCGTCTAGGAACCTTGACAGCTAGTGACGCTAATTGTCATCCCGACAGCTCTATGGCCAGCACAAGAGAAGGGAAGGGAAGAACTCCCCACTCAACGGGACTCTTTTTTATGTGTCCCAGACGTGGCTATTCTCCCTTTACAAGATTCTAGAAGATTAACCCTTCACTCAAAATTCACACAAAAGCAGCTTTGCGGTTAGTTGCGGTGAACCCAACGCTGCGTGCTTCGCGACCGCTTCGGTGGCTGGAACGGCTAAGGCATCCTGACGACGTCAGCCTCGCTGCAGCTTTGCTCTTCCCGAGACAAACAACGTCACCACTGCGCCGGATGTGACGTGCTCTTCGCTGGCTGTTCTCCGAGCGCTTGCCAGAGTGGGCCGTTTATAACGAAAAATACAGCCATGATGCTCAAAATACAAAAGCGCGATTGTCATTTACAGATGTTGTGGATCATATTCAGCCTATTTCTGAACACGACGGGTATATTTCAAATTTCGTTGAAGTATCCCTTTAGAGAATCGTGTCAAATTTTCCTCCTGGTCCAATCTCGGGTTATATTCATCATGGCCCTCAGACAAGAAGCTTCGTCATCGACAATACGACGTATGGCGCAATTTGGACGTTACTGTACAATCGCAACAGTTGATTAACTGGATTCTAGATTTATTTTTGTTTAGTGTTTTGTTTTAAACAAGCGTAAGAGTTACTCACAGGTCCTGAGCTACCTGCGCCCATTTTTCCAAGCAAATGCCCCAAAAACGGAATCAGGCCGATTTTTCAATGACCTGCGTTAAAGACGGCCCTGGTTATATATTGTCTGCCGATTGCATACCTCTCCAACTTGAGTGACAGGAATGCAGTCGTATTTATTGCTACTAGGTAATAGTTATATTTTCGTGAGTGACACCATCAGTAATCACATTACATTTACTATTACTTAGTAATGTAGTAGTTGATGCAAACCAAGGACGTTGAATGCAGGGAGAAAAGACGGGCACTTGGATTTCCGAAAGCACTAAGGAATCATGAATGAAGTCTCTGTTTACATAAATAACCATTCGAGTTTTCATTACGTTAGATCGATAAGAAACAAAATACCAGTTTGTTGGATAAAAAATTTGATCACACGCACAGAATGAAAATTTAAAGAATGTGTCTCGGTCAAGCTCGACAATATGTTTTAATTTATTAAATTGTTGCCATTAGCAATTGCAATTAGTTGCTTTCACGCCATCATTTACCGTTAAAGTAGGATGGTCAGTAGTCGATTAAAATGTAAGGAGGCGGTGGGTCGTAGTGCCACGTAAAAATGAGACTTTTCAAATCGTATGACACTCACGTTCACTTTGCACGAAACGATCGTCCGAAGCTTCGCTGCGAAACAGAAAACACGATTCAGATCGTGAACCGACGTCTGGAAGCGAGCCCTTCCAAAGGGGAAGGCGTCGCGACAGAGAGCCGACACCAAAGCCTATGGCAGAGGAGCGCGCCAACGGCGACCCAGACGACTACGGGCTTTCTGCTCCTGCAAACAGCGATATCGCCGACTTACGTTTATGGCGCCAATCAGGGAACGGGCAGGCAGGGACCTCAAGCTATATTACTGGCATTTAGGTGCTGCCATGTCGCCCTGGCTATTCAGAGAGGTGCGGAATTTTCGAACTCTTGCACGGGAGCAAATCATCGTGCGGATAGCACAGTTTGACACGCGCGTCGTTGTTGTTTGTCTCAGCGGAGTCTTTGATGAGAGGTTTTCCATTGCAATGCAGTGGGAAACCGCTTGCGTTGCTGTTAGTGTGCCACGGATGTCGAGCAGGAGTCGAGACTGGTGTCTGTGCTTAGGAAGTACGAAAGTTGTCCGAACAGCAAACCACACAGGAAGCTGCTAAAGCCTCTTAAAAAAATTTGCGCTTTACGTTTTTTTTTTTTTTACAAGTATTGACAATTATTGTTCTGCGAACGCGCGATACCGCGAACCACGAGCGAGTGCTCCGCCACCATTAACTTCGCGCAACCATTTGCTTCCACGGGCCGCCTGAGGCACGGGCCTCGTGCATTGGCGCATTCGACGTATACTGAAAGACAAACAAGCACATCAAGGGGCTTTAGGTGGGACCAAAGCGATTAAGCCGAAAGAGTCACGTGATGCAAAGGTGTAACGTAATTGGTCCGTAAGGCATGTACATACTTTCGCTCCACTATACATCCTTGGCGTGGACAGAGTGGATATGGATGTTGGCTGTTAAGTTTACCAAGCAACTGTCTGGATGCACGAGTGAACGCCTTTTTGTCCTCAAAGTTAGGATGAATTTTCGTAGTTGTGTTCAAACAGAACCGCGTGCCTTGCGGCACACTGTGAGTTGTTTGACTCCAAGACAGCGGAAGAGGGTTGCTAACGATGCGTCAACAAATAAAAGCGAAATATTATAAACATGGCGCTTTTAGCGATCCAAAGCGGAGGATGAGACTCGCGGAGCTTATAAACTCGGAATACACGAGCGAACAAAATCGCAATAAATAAATAAGTAAATAAATAAATAACCCCCGTCGTTGCTCGCCGTCTTCATTCAATGAAATAAAATATGAATATGGAATTTACGAAACAAACCGGTACATTGCATGTAAGAAAAGTAATGCCCTTTCTGGCAGGATAAAACGCACCGTAAAATTAAAACGGCAAGACAATAGGGAGTTTTCGTAGACCGCGTTTCCAACTCCGCTAAGCCCTCCGCAACGAAGAAGCCGCGCGCCGATGGCCTTGACTGTAGGGTTCCGGGTAGCGTAGCGTGTTGCGGAGAGCTTTGCGGGACGGCGAAAGCTTAGTAGAGATTTCGTAGATCGTTTTGGCGGTCTCGCAACGCCCTCCCCAACCCGCTACGATACCCGGAACTCTACAGTCAAGGCCATCGGCGCGCCGCTACTGCGCCGGCGCGCCGATGGCCTTGACTGTAGAGTTCCGACTAACGCAGCGGGTTGCGTAAACGTTGCGGGACAGCGGAAACGATCTACGAAAACTCCCTAATGTCGAGGGATGTGACTAAAGTGACCAGCGAAATCTTCTCAACACAATGCACCAAACACATTGCAAAAAAATAAAAAAAAAAAAAGCTTTGCGGAGTTTTTGGGGCTTATTACAAATGATTCGGGTATGAGAAGTCTTCGAAGGTGTGCATTGCCGCTTTAGTTAGCTGACACAATATCGGGAAAAAATATTAAAAAAAAACAGCATATAAAAAAAACGCTAAATTGGACGAAGTTTTTATCGCAGGCTCCTGAGTGCACTAAGGGGACAATGGTGCAGAATGTACACAATATTTATTCTCACGAAGGGCTATTCACTGCGCGTCTCGGGCGCATCTAACGCCGTTTTGAGCAGAACGTGGGCAATGATACGAGCCGGAAGACTAACCTCTCGCTCTGCATGCCGACGTGCCTTTGAAGAGGTACGTCGGCAAATCGCAATGAAAGACATCAGCTGCAGTCTTCCTGGTGCCCATATGAAGATGATAGCCTTTTTGTGACAATTTATAAAACACTTTTCTTCTCTTTTTTTTTTATAAGAAAATCGCCAAAAGTTTTTCTGCTTCAACTCCGAGCATGCTCAAAAGATTAAAAAAAGAAAATAGTTTATTCTGTATTGTTTTTGTAGTTCCTGCCAGTGTCATACTTGACTGCGGACACAGATCCATTTGGTCAAACGGCTGAGACCTGGCGCACGCGGCCTTGACTTTCGCATTTCCTCTTGCGATCGTCACGTTTTGCGGGATGTTTTCCCCTCCACAACTGGACAGACAATAACAATACGGTATACAAAAGAACAACGGAAAATTAGGCGTTTCGGTCGAGCAAACTGAATGGAGACTGCGCTCGCTTCTACCGTGCGCTGCGACTCGTCCCCGCAAAATTTCGTCGCCTCGCGAACTCGCTCCCGTGGCTAGGCACATTTTAATGATGGGTTTACCCGCACTCGCAGTCCTTGCGAAGGCGCCAAGGGAGCTCGGTGTATACGTGAGTCGAGGAAACAAGCGGATGGTTAAAACGGGTCAGTGGCTTTTTTTTCTTTTTTTTTTCTCGTTTGTCTTTCTTGCGCGGTTTGTTTACACGTGCACTCGTCTCGGACATTCCCACCATTAAAGTTACATCGCACTGGCTCGCTCGTGAAATTCTCCCGCTCGCCATTCTGGCGGTGCGCCTGCGCGCATGGCGGGAGCACCTTCAGAGGTATGCTAGCGCCCCACAGGCTACCTACTGCGCTCGCAGCTCTCCGAAAAGAGCCAAGAAAACACAGTTGAACCGCGACCGCTGATAATTCTGCCTCGGCGACGGAGCGGCCGTGGTTCAGCTCTACGGACGTCACTGCTGCTCCACGTCATGCAGACTGTTGTTGTCGACACCGTAGACATTCCCGAGTGTTATTTATTTACTTATTTACACTCTAAGCGGACGGCGGTCTGAGTGACGTGACGTCACGCCGTGACGCGCATTTTAGATTGTTAGGTTGGAAAAATAAAAATCATCTGAACTGCTTGTGGGGCCGTTATACTCTTAGAAATTTCATCGTAAATATGTGCATCAGCCGACATTTTTCTCTCGTTATCTTTAGAGTGGTGGCGTAAATAAACCAAACGTATATATTGTAAAATAAAAAAATAAAAAAATGGAGAGCATTGTATTATTGGCTTGCCGTAATACATCCAGTTTCACCGCTCTGAACACGGACTTATGATTTTACA